>JAOQML010149078.1:0-14563 GCA_027568935.1 Erythroxylum urbanii | reverse complement strand
ATTGAGTGAACCATCGATGATGGTTACCTCACTGAGTTCACAAAACTCACCAAAATTGCAACGTTGTCTTTTCAGGATCGAGAGTAGACTCCTAGCTTCAGAGAGACTTTTCCAGCCGTGTAGATTGTGTTGGCGAGAGAAGTCATGGCTCACAGGTCGGTCAGCTGGGGCTTTTGGGACGACGTAGATAGATTTACTACTTTTTCCTCTTTCATATAGCATTTTGTACTAGGCTTTTTGGATTTATATACAAACAGTAAAGGAAATGTGTACACTTTTGATTTTGATAAATGAAATGAGGAAGAAGTTGATTCAAAAAAAATATTGTGGTTTTCTATTAATGCTTTATTGTTCAAATTAATGTGATGCCATGTGGAGTGACTGTAGTGATCGTACATAGCTCACCCTTATCATAGGATATGTACCGGAATGACCTGCGGGCGTACCGGTGCGTACCCTACGGTAAGGGGGTGCTACATGTATTTTCTTATTTTTGTTGTTTCTTTCTCTCATTAGGAATTGATTGTGTTATCCTATGTTAATTAATTTGGGTTTTATGTATGAATAATCAGATTTTTAATATTGTTTGGTTATTTGTATACAAACCCATTGGGTATTGTAAAAGGATGATTTTAATGCGTTCATTAAATTGTTTAATTGCATGCCCCATTGTTAGAATTTTGATATATTCTGTAATTGTTATGTTGAAATTCATGTGTAGCGACTAATGATTTGTAATCATTAGGGATAACATAAAATAGGTTAAATGCCGAATTGTATGTGGTTGTTGCCTTGATTAATCAATTTTCCTAATTTGTAATGCTACTGCCTAATTAAATCTAGAGATCGTATTCTAGGTTATTCAGTGGTTAGGTTTAATTAACGCTCGTATCTTGATTAAACAAAACCTAAGGGAAAACTTGGGTTAATTATTAACCCATGATTGATAGTTGCTAGGAGAGGTTTGAGAACAACAAATCGTTGAATTATGCTTAATAAGGGTGTAGGCCGAGATTGAACTAAAGAATCAGATCCTTACCAAATTCCCCAATTTTACCATTTTTCGTATATTTTCTTTAATTTGTTTTTATTATTTAGTTTCATTTTATTCCAAAATCCACACCTTGTTAAACCTAAACATCAGTTAATTTCATTTCATAAACTTTACACACACTTTCTGTGGGATCGACCTAGACTCACCACTGCTACAGTAGTAGTTTAGTTATTTTATTTTGACTAGCGTTACGACGCACAGGTCAATTTTAGCATCGTTTTCAAGGAGTGCGGTGTTTTAGTTTTTTTTTGTGTTTTAATTGGTGTTTTTCATATATTTGTTCGTAATTGATTTCTTTTTAGTTATTTCGTGATCTTTTCATTTTTTGTTTCGTGTTTGTAAAAAAAATTTCAATATGGGCAGAGGTAATTTCTTTTATAACTCATATTCTCAATCCTATAACAATGTTTGGATTTATCATCCTAACTTTTGTTATAGATGGGATAATCATCAGAATTACTTCCATGATAGTTTGTAGGATGCACAATAATTCTCACACAAACCAGAAGCTTCTTATCACAACTCTAGTCCATCTCTGGAAGAGTTGAGTAATATTGTGAATGCTAATACTTTGCAATTGCAGCAGAATACTCTAAAATTCCAGCAGGATGTAGGGCAATTTCTAAAAATTATATGGTCTAGTGCCCAAGATTTGGAGAGCCAACACGACTCAAGTCATCTCTAGAAGAAATGCTTAATATTATTGCTGCTAACAATTTTCAAATTCAACAGGATATGCAGCAATTCCAACAGAATATGCAACAACTATTTCAGTAAGCTATACAACAAGTTCGAAAGGATGCTTTGCAATTCCAGCAAGATGCATTCCCTCGATGGAGAGATATCAATCTTCTGGAACCACAAAGTGAAGAAGAGCGGTCGTATTAACCCGAGGTGTACCCAATGGTCATTTGTGTGAAAACTTTACAAAGTGACGAGAACCTTGAGAATTCTAAGGTCAACCCTCAATGAATTGCTTGTGTAGAAGAATCTGAGGTGGAGCTCGAAGTAGAAAAAGATACATCTTTTAGCTCGGAGGTACTTATTGAGTTCCATTTTATTTTTGAAACTAACTCTTCACCTTTACATAGCAAATTGAAGGAACTAAACAAGGAAAAAAAAGGTGAAGAGATGTTTGAAATATTTCTTGAGTGTATAGATTCAGTTAAGATTGGAAGTTTGAGGATAGGGAAGGAGCTAAATGGGAATGATTATCAATCAAGACCCTATCCTGAAGAATCTCATGTTGAAGAACCGCATATGCCATCAAAAGATCATAATTTTGTCATGTGAGGAGAAGAAGGAGTCAAGCCGGCAACCCTAAACAAAGGCACTTCTTGGGAGGCAACCTAAGGGAAGTATTCTTTTCTTTACATTTTCTCATTTCTTATGCATGTGTGTTCTTTGTTGGTTTAATTTGCTTGTTTTTAAGTTTTCAATCAAAATGAGAGAAAGAATAAAACAAACAAAATAAACATTTTCTTGTTTTTTGTTGCTTCTGGGATTATATAGTTATAAGTAAAGAATGAATTGACTAGAGAATTTCATAGCAACTTTGGCATGTACTTTTGCTTTTGTGATTGGTTGATATGCATTATCTTTAGAAGAGTAGTGACTAATGGTAGACAAAGTCGGTGAGATTTTGAGCCTTATTAATCTGAAACATTCATATCAGTCTCATTATCTTTTGATAATGAGTGACCTTTATGACATGTACATCCCAATTTTGCATTGAATTTCTATTTTAGACTACATTTTTATCACATGCATTAACATGGATATGATTAGGCATTCTTTTTTTTTCACAAACTACATTAGCTAAATAACTTACCCTATTGATATGATTTTTTCCCTTGTTAAGCCCCTTTGAGCTTTATACTTTTCTTTGTGTACTAACCACATTACATGCTTTATATTTAACTAAATGTCCTATCTAAGCCATAAAGCTAATGGAACATTTGTGATTGTTGAGTTTATGGATGTACAAAATTCTAAGTGTAGGGGTGTCCATATGTGTAGGTTTGTTATGATGTTGGGATGTTTTTTCATTGAAATTCTCATGTTAATGTAGTTTTTTTAATCTTAAAAAAGAAAGAAAAGAAAATGAAAAAGAAAGAAAGAAAAAGACATAAGATAAAAAATGTTTAAATAAATGTATCTAGAAGCATGCGCATATGTGTTGAAAAGTTGTTCATGATTAATGCATTCTCCTAAAGTTGTGATGAATGGGTTATTTGAGTACATTGGATATAAGGTAGATGTTGGTTTAGAAGGTTCACTCTTGTGGTTTCAATGTACTGTTGGCATAAATTGTATGAGTGATTCATTCGGATTGGTATATGCTTCATATGGTTGGTATGTGAGAGTTGAATGGGTTGTGAAATATAAATGTTGCATTCGTCATAGCTGACGGTACCTAGTTTTTGATTAAGTTTTATTTTTCTTTCATTATCTTTGATGGCTTTCATGCTACTTGACCTAAATATATCTTACCTTACCTTTGCCCATATTACAACCCTAAAAAGTCCTTTAATTCATGATTTTGCATGTGAATTTTAGTGGTTGAGAAATGAAATGATATTCAAAGTTGTGGAGTGTCATGATCATGAATAGTGTTGAGTGTACCCATTGATATATTTTAGTTGAACATATTTTTTGAGTCCACCATTAGATTGCTTAGTTTTTAAAGGTATTGAATGCTGAACGATCGTAAGTAAAAGCTTGGAATGTTGAATTCTTGCTATGATTTTTGAAAGTCACTCATTTTTGGTTGTGATTATATTGTCTTGGAAAATATGAGAATTGAGTAAATGTTTTTGGGTCTTTGAGCTTAATTTTAATGTTTTGCCCGAGGACGACCAAAAGCTAAGTGTAAGGGAATTTGATATGAATGGATTTTGCTATATTTTTTTATGTTATTTCATTCGAATTCATTCCCTTTTTTTAGTTTAATTGCTCATTTTATGTTCCTATTGTGTTTACAAGTATATTTAATGATGGAATACAAATACTAATTAAAGCATGAAGTTTTGAAGCCATTAAAAGCATCAAAGAGGTTATTCCAAACGACAGCCCATGAAGAAAAATCCAGTAGGAAACGATGATGCAGCGGAGAGAAAACGCAGTCTGCGTTCTGGTAGACGTCTGTGAAAACACAGACATTTTCCATATGTTAAAAGAAAGGCATGAACAGGACAGTGAATAAGGAGTTTTATTTGTCCCATCACCCTACAGTGAAATAGAAGAGAGAGGCGGTTGAAATAGAAGAGAGAGCTGTGACTATTGTAGATAGTCCATTGATGTTTAATTGTCCAATTTGTGAATAGTGTAGTGAATAATGAAGTAGAGAAGCAAGTCACGGTAAAGAGATAAGGAGGTTGCGATTGGAATAATTTTTATAGGGTTAAAGTATTTTTTTGGGAGACCCATGGAAAGCTAACGTCCTGACATCGGTTCGAAGCTGACATCGACACCGACGACCCAGGTTAAGTGTATATTCTTATTTTTGTTGCTTCTTTGTCTCATTAGGAATTGATTGTGTTATCTTATGTTAATTGATTTAGGCTTTGTGTATGAATAATCGGATTTTCGTTATTGTTCAGTTATTTGTATACGAACCCATTGGGTATTATGAAAGGAAGATTTTAATACATTCATTGAATTGTTTAATTGCATACCCCATTGCTAGAATTTCGATATAATCCGTAATTGTTATGTTGAAATTTATATGTAGCGACTAATGATTCGTAATCATTAGAGATAACATAACCTAAGTTAAATGATGCATCGTATATGGTTATTGTAACATCCCGTTACCCATGTTGAGACTAGAATAGTAAATATGAGAGATTATTAAGAAAATAGAAAATGCATTTCATGCTCATGCATTACATGATATGCCCATAATCTTCAATATTGAATTTTGGCACATAAAAATAATGTATGCATTCATAGACATGCTGGGTATAATTGATTTATAATTAAATTGTGAATGTGATTTTGTTGAAAATTAATTTGGAGAGTGTATTTAGTAATTTAGAATTTTTGGAGAATTTTAGAAAAAAATTAGGTAATTTTGGAGTAGGAAAAATGCCAAGTGGCAAGACAATTGATAAATAGCAGTAAAATTAAGAGTCAAATGGCAGTGAAAATTTTTTTATTAATGACTTTGGTATTTAATGACATATGTCATTGAAATTTGGAGACAATTGGAGTATAAATTGGAATTAAATAGACTAGTTATTAAATAGGGTCCAAATGGGACCATAGGAGAGTGACAAGTGTCAGTGACTTGTGTTACTACCACTCCCCTCTTGACTTACACGAAAATTAACAAAAGAAAGACCAATTAATTGTGTCTTTCATTTGTTTTCTCTTCTTCTTTTCCTGACTTCCTTCTTCATTGTCACCTTTCATGATTTTGAATCTCCAAGCCTTCATTAACACTAAACCTTGCTTTCATCTTTCACTCATCACTCCCATCTTATTCTCTTCTTCATTTGTCACTAAAGAACCTAACCCTACCACCTTTAGAAGATGAAGATCGTATGATGCTTGGGAAGTTAGGGTTTCTTGTTGTGTTTGAAGATATTGAAGAGAAATCAAGTAAGTGATGCTTTAATCTTCATGGGTTAGTGAAAATGGACATTATGATGAATAATTTGAGGTTTTGTTTTGAATATGAAATTCCTTAGGTAATTTATAGGTTGTTTAATTTATAAAGAGATTTTGTTAAAAAAAATGAATTTAGTAAGCTAACACTATTCATGACTTAATGATGTGGGTGAATGAAGAGGTAATGGAATTATGTTTTACTTTAGTGTTGTTAAATGGAATTATGTCTTGCAATTTTTGAAAAATCTTTAATAAAGCGACGATAGAATCCCACATAAGCTAGGAATCTTCTCACTCCTTGTTGTTGATTAGAGGTGGGAGCTTTTTTATCACTTCCGTTTTCACTCTATTCACTTTAAATCCTTGGTGCAAAATTTTGTGCCTGAGAGCTATCCCTTCCTATACCATAAAATGACATTTCTCCCAATTTATCACTAAATGTCATTCTTCACACCTTTGAAGTACCCTATCTAAATTGGTTAAGTACATCTCGAAAGGGTCTCCAAAAATTAAAAAAAAATCATCCATGAATACTTCCATTATGTCCTTGATCATATCTGCAAAGACAGATATCATGCATATTTGAAATATGGCTGGGGCATTGCATAATCTGAAAGACATTCATCTATATGCAAAGGTATCGTAAGGACATATGAATGTGGTCTTCTCCTAATCCTCGGGTAGATGAATATCTGATTATACCCTGAGTAACCATCCAAGAAACAGTAGAATGAATGAGTAACCATTCTTTCTATCACTTGATCTATGAATAGGAGAGGGAAATGGTCTTTTTTATTCACCTTATTCAGTTTACAACAATCTATGCACACCCTCCATCCCGTGACTATTCTTATTGAAATTAGCTCCCCACTTTCACTCTCCATTATTGTCATTCCACCCTTCTTTGGTACACACTGTTCTAAGCTAACAAATTCACTATCAGAAATAGGATAAATTATCCTTACATCTAAGAGTTTTACTACTTCTTTTTTGACCACTTCTTTTATGTTAGGGTTTACTCTGCATTGGCATTCCCTCATTGTACTACAACCTTCTTCGATGTTTATTCGATGCATACACATATTTGGACTTATACCTCGAGTATCGAATATTTGCCACCCTATAGCCTTCATTCACTTTCTAACAAATGCCACCACCTCGCTCTTTTATTTCCCATCTAGTTGATTAGAGATGATGATGGGTAAGGTTTGACCTTCACCTAGGAAGGTATATTTGAGATGTGTAAGAAAAGGTTTAAGCTCTAGCATAGGTGGTTTCTTTGAGGAAGGTGGTATAGGTGCTTCAGTTCGGATCAATATGTTTTAAGGGTTTGAAAATCTGGCTCCTCTATCTCCTCAACTACCTCAACCTTATCCTTATTCTCCTTATTTACTATATTATCTATGTCCCTTTCAACCAAGTTCACTTTTACAGCACAATCCTCTACTAAGTCTTGCACACTTTTATCCATAATATCCATTTTCATACATGCGTTGTTTTCCTTCAGATTCTTTAAAGCCTTGTTCATATTAAATTCCACTTAGTCTTTACTAATCTGAAGTGTCAATTTCCTTTCATGAATGTCGATTAATTTTTTTCTATATTCATAAAAGGTCATCCAATAATCAATGGACAGTTCTTATCCTCTTCAAAATCAAGGACCACAAAGTCCACATGAATAATGAACTTGTCCACTTGCATCAAAACATCTTCCACCACTCCAAACAACCTTTTAATAGAATGATTAGCCAATTGAATTAACATTGAAGTTAGCTTGACCTCACTGAGCCTTAATTTTTGAAATATCAATAAGGGCATAAGATTGATACTAGCTCCTAAATCGCAGAGGCACTTTATGAATTCAAGTTCACTAACTACACAAGGTATTGTGAAACTACCCAGATCTTTCAGTTTAGAAGGCATCTAGCTGGTGACTATGGAATTACAAGCGTCGGTTAGAGCTACAGTTTGGTTATCTTCCCAAGTATGCTTCTTCGATAACATGTCCTTCAGAAATTTGGCATATTTTGGCATGTGTTCCAAAGCCTCTGTGAATGAAAGATTTATGTGTAACCTCTTTAATTTCTCCACAAATTTCACAAATTGTGCATCCAACTTAGTCTTTTGCAGTCATTAAGGGTATGGAGCTTTGGGTGGATATAGCGGAGAAGCAATATAAGTATTAGCTCATGTCCGCAACTATCTCCTTCCCTTGGTTTTTCTCCTTTCCTTTGCCTTTCTCCTCAAAAAGAGGGTTTATAACTTTTTTTTGTGTGGGTTATTCAAGTTCCTCCCCACTTCGAAGTGCGATAGTTTTTAGTTGCTCCCACGATGTTGTGGCAGAACTGCTAGGGAGATTTCCTCCATTTTGTGCAGAATAAGCTTTTGACAATTGGCTCACTTATACCTCTAGAATGTGAATGGAAGAGGCATGATTCTTTGTTACTTGTTCCAATCTGCCTTCCAAACTTGTCTAAAATCTTATCTAATTTAGAGTCCATCATTTTTAGCTTCTCTTTCTGGAAACTAGGCGGTCCTTGATGTCTGAACTGGCCTCCCATATTGTTCGACTAAGAGAAGTTTGAATGGTTCTTCCACCCTGGATTGTATGTGTTGGAGTAGGGTTATTTCCCCTTCATCGACCATATTGCGCTCCCATGTAATTCACTTATTCTAGCTCATGATCCTTCATCAAGAAATAATCAATGGTATCATGATCCATTTGCCCATACAGCTCTCATTTTAGCTGAACAACTTTCACAGTAGCTGAGGAAGAAGCCTTCATATTGTTTAGCTGTCGAGTTAGATTGTCCATCTTTTCTTGCTTCTCTATCACTTGATCAACAACTATAGCTCCTTTCTAATCTTAGAAGATGTGGGTTGTCCATTTCGCTCATTAGTCCACAAACAACTGTTACTAGCCATCTCCTCTAACAACTCCTCAGCTTCATCCATCGTCTTCCTCATTAACGATCCTCCTGAGGCTGCATCAATAGTGTAGCACCCCACTCTCGTAAGACACGTACCCGACATCCTGAGTGATGTCCGAGAAAATACCCCGCGAGGGTGGTATATTAGCATAGTTAAACACTTAAAACTCGGTACAAAATTTTTTTTGGTTGCACAAACGTATGCAGAAATCAATAATCAATTGGGCCCACTTTATTCATAAACCTTTTCAATCACAAGGGTTACAATCGTTTCATAAATCATTCGAATTTCATCAGTCACTGAGGCCTATTGTGCATACAAAACACTTAAATTCATAATTCTTATTACAACACAAAATCATTTACAAACATTTCCCATTTGGAAAGTTATTATAAGCAGAATGTTCAAATACACATTGTACAAAAATCGTGGAATATACAAATTGATACAAAAATAAGAAAATATAAATGCAGATGCAAACTGATCCTGACCTCTATCTCTTACTCGATTGTAGTGTCTGTACTCTCGTTAGCCTAACGAGGTAATTCTTTTGAGCCTGAAAAATATTGCAAACTCAATGAGTGACCATCCTTGATGGCTCACTCAATCACATAACACATATAGTTCACATATTCACATAATTTCACATTCACTTGAATCATATCTCACATTCGGAAATCAGTCAAATTATTTACATCATTCACATCAAATGCATATGTAATGATTATAAGACTCACTTTCAATTTGTTATTATTGTGACCGAGTGCCTATAACGGTTCCGTATCTATTGTAAATGCCGGGCTCATTAATAACTGTCCTATATTTATTGGGAATACCGGGCTTATTTTACATAGTGAGCCTTTGGCTCTTTTACACTTTCTAAGCCATAAGCTCTTTTTCACAATATAAGCTTTAAGCTCTTTTTCACATTCTGAGCTTTAAGCTCTTTTGCGGTGCTACTCTGGTCACAACTTCCTTTATGTCTCACGCATTCATGTAATGGAATGCATCAATCACATATGATCAATCAGTCACTGTTACATATCATCGAACCTTAGTCTAACATTCAACATTTAAGTTGAGAATCACTTTTTTCATTCATATGCATATTCACATTTAGATCACATTCATCATCGGAACTTAGTCTGACATTCAACATAATTATTAAGCAACATTTATTTTGTCACGTTCATATACAAGTAGCACTTCAATGTCACATTCATACATCAAGTCTCGGACTTTCATTGTCTGGCATCAACATAAGCAATTCACATTCATATCAATCATATTCATATTGCATAATAATCATAACCGTAGTCATTCAATGTAAAAACTGAAATAAGAACAAACAATAAAATGAGACCATCTAGGTCGACTCACTATATGCTCCAGATTAGCATTTGCTTCAAAGATATAGAAACATCTAGATGCGGACATTTTATCTTGCACATCAATATTATGCAATACGCACGTTGCACACACATTAATAATTGTACAATCTTAAGTATTCCTTTATGCACAAATGTGTATATGAACTATGTACAATACATACTCAATGACAATCCTGGGTATATTTCCATTATTCTGATCACATAATCATACATATTTCCAAACTCACATATGTATCATTTATACTTATGGTTTATACCTCAATAAAACCATAAAAATCAAAATTCATAACTCATTTCTTCAATTCAGATTTTTCCTAAGACACACATTCGAGTTAACTTTCATGATCAATCTCATAATGAAAATGAAGTAATTCAAGGGTACTTTCTTCTAGAAACTTGTTTGTTTCTCTCTTAAGTTTCTAATGATACTAAGATCATTCAATTTGGTTCAGTATCCTATAAGTCATGCTCACAATACCACAGACTATGCATAATTGAACTTTTGGCTAGTTCACGATCATACCCTCAAATTGTACAACTCATAACTTTCAACTCAGATATCTAAAAATTACAAAAATTAGTACCAATTGAAAGATAAGAGAATTAACTACAACTTTTGTGAAGAAACCTTTGTCTGAGTCAGCCTATATCCATTCATTTTTTATGAAAACATCAAAACATAATTTCTGTCTCGGGTAGTACTATAACCTCAATCTAGACTCAATTTCGCACCAACATTTGAAAATCTTAGAGACATAATTAAATTAATACTTCTTCAAGAAAGTTGTAGAATTATGTCTCTAGTTTAATCTAAACTAAGAAGCACCTCATTTGGACATCTATAGCTCAATATATCATCAAAAAACCAACATACGTTCGGACTGAAGTCGCGATCGCTACGCGTCGTGTCGTGATCCTGCATCTGGCCGAAGCGCCCTCCCTTCCTTTTTTTTTTCTTTTCCGAAATTCACATCCATTTTACACCTAGAATACGAGGTTTTTTTGCCAAAGTAATCTTCTAACCAATTTTTCATCTATATCTTAAGATTCTAAAGAATCTAAGGTCATACAATTTGGCTTAGTATTCTAAAAGTTATGCACAATTTAGTCCATACTGTTCAAAAACAGAGACAAAACTTGAAACTCAACTTCAAGACAATTTTCAACACTCTTAGAGCCCGAATTCAAACTCGATTTCTACATGAAAATTGTATCCACTCGTCTCTAGTTTAATATAAATCAACAATCATCCTATTGGGATATCTGTAGATCAAGATATGTTAAAAAAACTGACACATGTTCAGTTGAACCACTACATCTAACACATTTCCAGCACACTTCCTCATCAATCTCTTCCTAATTCATCTCTTTTGCTTAATCTATCACTTCTAACTTATATCCACATCATTTCTTCTTCAATGATACCCCAATTACAGTTTAAGATCATCTATACACAATTCAAAATCCATGCTTGATCATATACACCAAAAACAAAACACATCATATACACATTTATCATAATGACCTTTCTATCTCAAAAATCATCTCAACAACAACAACTTATCAATTTTCAACAAATCATATAGTCAAAACAAGACATCAACCATCTTTATTCTTCATCCATGACACATACATACAAATTCATGACCAACCCATCAATCTCAAATTACTTATCATACATATTCCATTTACACTAACCCATGAAGATTAAAGCATCACTTACTTGATTTAGCTTCAAAAGAACACCAACTCTAGCTTCTCATACAACTCATATGCATCATCATGGAGGCTAGGAGGTTGGCTCTTTAGTGAGAAATGAAGAAAAGAACAAGATAAGAGTAGCAAATGAAAGATGAGAGCAAGGTGTTGATAGTTAGGTGAGTGAAGATCATGTAGGAAGATAGAAGAGAAGAGATGTAGAGGTCACGAAAATGAGAAGAAGAAAAGTAAGACAAAACACAAAACTTGGTCTTTCAATTGGAAAGCATCGTGGGTTTTAAGATATGGCTTAGCAAGTGATATTTTCACTTGCCACATGTCATCTCCTTATAGGTTCACTTAGGTTCTTTCATTTAATTTGTCTAATCAACTCTAATTTTTATTCCAATTGTCTCTAAATTTCAATGACATATGTCATTAAATCCCAAAGTCATAAATAAAAATTTTCACTGCCATTTGACTCTTAATTGAACTACTATTTGTCAATTGTCTTGCCACTTAGCATTTTTTCTAGTCCAAATTTTACCCAAATTTTTAGAAAATTTTTAAAATTCTCCAAAAATTCTAAATTACTAAATACACTCTTTAAATCAATTTTTCAACATATAAAAACCACAATTCTCCACAAAATCACATTCACAATTCAATTATAAATCAATTATACCCGGAATGTCTATGAATGCATATACAATCATTTTAATGTGTGTAAAAATTCAAATTCACGTGCATATATGCTAACACTATACATGAGCATGAAATGAATTTTCTAATATCCCATTGCTATTTCTCATTTACAAAAATCTACGGTTCTAACCTGTAGTATAGAAGCGAGATGTTACATTTTTCTTAAGCCACATAATTATTTTAGACAAGAAATAATACATGTACATGTGAATGAACCTTAAGTGGCAGTTGTCATATACATGAAGTTCTCATTATTTTGGAATAAGAATGCATGAAAACCTTGTGTTGTCAAGTTTATGAAGGAGTAGATGTGAAGGACATAAAATTCATTACATAAGAGCCCAATTCATGGTGTGGACATGTGTCATTTTGGTGAGACAAAAAAAATGAAAACAACTTGTTATATATGGGAGCCAAGTATTGCCGTGTATGTTATAAGGGATCAATGGCTTAATTAAACAAAGATGGTGAGGGACAAAACAATGGATAGCTGTTGGCAGTTAAGCTTGCAAAGTGCGGACAATCCTTTTCAACATGTAGCGTGTAAAACAAAGATGGTGGGACCTGCTTTACCTTCATTTCACTGAAACTTTAGCTCTCATTTGGACTAGAATTATTGAAGAATAATTGAAGCTACTCCTTTCAGGCATAGGTCTTCCAAGTTACTGCCTTTGGGAAATAAATTCAACATGTTGTTTAAGCCTCCAACTATGGACAACACCTCCATCAACGCCAACTACATGCAGGGAAAAGATGGGCAGCACGTTACCATCTGATTTTAGGTATGTTAAACCACTCTTGTCCATCCTCTTTAGCTATTCACGTGAATGCTTAAGCTGGAAACATGAATTTCCTTATGAATTGCGTGAATTTTTGAGCATGATTTGAAGAAAGTGGTAAGTGTTCCTAACTATGTTTAGTGAAATTTTGTATTAAGATTCTCATTTTTTTGAACATTCCTAGTGTTTTGGCCATAACTTAGCCTATAGAACTCCAAATTGGGTGATTCAAACTGTAAAGGAAACCTAAGACATATCTCTACAAATATCTAGAAGATACCTAAACCTAATTCTAGCTGAATGATGTTGAAAATTGAGATCGATTATGGTAACCTGATACTGTCCCTGTATTGAAGCAGCTTGTGATATTTAGTACGTGTTTCATAGTAAGGTGAAATGGCATGACTTTTGATGATATGGAAACTAGAGACATAGCGAAACAAATTTCTAGAAGACTTCAGAACCTAACTTGAACGTTTGATATGTGAAAATTAAGGAACAAGTGGAGGCATGGTTAAATGAAGAGAAGAAAATAACATGCTAAATGGTGAGGAAAATAGCATATATATCCATGTCTTATGAATGTTATTCAATGGATATTATTTGGAAACATGTACAGGCTATGTATGTGGCTTAATGGTTGTTCAATACTAGCATGTACGTTGTACATAGTTTAATGGTTCAAAGTAAGGAAAACAGTAGGTATATACTCTGTATGCTATTTAAATGAAAAGAAGCAACATGTAATAATCATGGAAATTGTTCAATGGTTGAATGAAAAGAAAATAGAATTTTAAATATTAATAAATGCCAATATTTTGGTTAAGTTCTTTGTTATAAAATTTGTAAAACAATGTGGTAAGTTATGGATATACTTGGCAGGTTTTAGGAACCTTTTAGGGGTCTCCCTTATAACTGAGTAGACCATAAAGTTTTCTCGAACACAGACCTAGGAATAATAAAGGAAAAGCACCGAACACGTGAGGATAGTTTACGACAAATGACAAACAGTGAGTGTGTATTTAAATTGATTTTGTAGAGATGGTTTTTACCTTAATATGAAAAGTATGTTTATGAATAATTCTGTTGGTGCTACTACTTGAGTTTAAAGGTTAATCTTTATGAGATACATATGCTTTGATGTAGCATTTAATTGAGTTTTGAATGCATTTGGAAACTAACGAGATGTACACACGATTTGAATTGGGATGAAATTGGAATTTGCATATGCTTTGAATTGGCATTGAATTGGAGTTTGCATATGCTTTGAATTGGGTTTTGAATATGTTTTTAATTGGTATTCAAATGAGGCGCGCTTATGTATTAATTGTGATTTAGCCTATAGTACACTGTTAGGTATTTATACATACGATTATATCGATTAAAGTATG
>JAOQML010149047.1:0-14567 GCA_027568935.1 Erythroxylum urbanii | reverse complement strand
AAACCAAAATAACCCTCTCTAACACAATTTTTATACACACAAATCATATTTTTCATAAATTCATATATATACCTGGAAATATCATGAATGCATGTACAGTCATTTGCATGTGCAAAATTTCATTATTCACTTACATATGTATGCATGAACATAGCTAAACCATTTTGAGCACTTATAACCTATTCCAAATGACTATTTTACCCTTCCCATTGGTGAGGGATGTTACATAATGGCTTCAGCATTGTGTTCCTCTGGCTCAGGTCGCTAAGGTCTAACCTTGCGACAATTTCCCCTTCCTCGTCCAACCATGCTATCACTATCAAATCAAAGAAAAAGACATTTTTTAATAAAATAGATCGGACTAAGCTAAGCTTATCTGATGTCCCTTATACCCCAAGGAATGTCGATAAGTACTCTCATCGAGGTTGAAATCATCCGACCGTTAAGGACGTCAACTTAATGATCTGAGACTAAACTTCTCGACTAAAAAATGTCGACACCCAGACTCAACTCCTAAGGCTTATGAATCTTTTGAAAATAGTAATAATACTTTTGAAAACGTAAAAGCCTTTGCTTTGATACCAATTTAATTTTTATGTTAGATTCCCATATCGATTGAAGAGGGAAATGAAGTAGGCCTTATAAGGCTATGAAAACCTCTCCCTCATAGACGCGTTTTCCCGAGTGAGTGTGCGGGAAGAGCAAAATCGTGAGGGCTTAGGTGGGCTAAGGTCCAAAGCGGACAATATCTGTGAGCGGGTGGTCCAGACCGTTACAAATGATATCAGAGTTAGTACCCGAACTGATGTGCCAACAAGGACGTTGGGGCACCAAGGGGGTGGATCCAGGTCTGTGTGCCAGCAAAGACGCTAAGCCTCCAAGGAGGGTGGATCTAGGCCTATGGGCCAGCGAGGACATTGGCCAAAGAGGTGGAATGTTATATTCCCATATCGATTGGAGAGGGGAACGAAGTAGGCCTTATAAGACTATGGAAACCTCTCCCTCATAGACACATTTTCCCAAGCGAGTGTGGGGGAAGAGCAAAACTGTGAGGACTTGGGCGGGATAAGGTCCAAAGCAGACAATATCTATAACCGGGTGATCCGGCTGTTACAAAAGAAATTGTGAGTAATCATGTTGCGTTGCTTGCTTTAAAAAGCAAAAGTCCAGTTGCTTCCTTAGTAGCAACTAGTGAAGAAACTGACGAGGAAAATACAAATGTTTCAATTCTAAACTCAAATTCAGATTGTGAAAATGATGACAACGATGCAAATTTAAAAAGGAAGACATTTGTAAGGTCTATGAATTAATGTATGCCAAATGGGTGAAAATGTGTAAGCAAAATTAGAAGCTAAAGAAGGAGAATTCAATCTTGAAGGATGTCTTTCAAGATTTAGAGAGGAAGTTGTTATCAACAATAGACGAACTTGATGAAACAAAGCTAAATCTGGTCAATGCAGAAAAAGGAATAAGAATGTTGAATGGTGGTACCAAGAAACTAGATCAATTACTAAAAATTGGTAAAAACTAAGGGGACTTTCAAGGTGTTGGTTATAAAGGTGAATGTGCTAAGTTGAATAATAAGCAATATGGTGAAGTTAGATTTGTCAAAGAAGCAAGATCAAGTTTGCAAGGAGAAATACCAAAAAGAAGAAGAAAATTCATGCCTATATGTCACTTTTGTGGTGTAAAGTGTCACATAAGGTCAAATTCTTACAAGTTATTGCAAATGTTATTCCATAATGCTTAAAATAGAAAATTCAAAAGTTTTTTTAAAGAACTTTCAATAAGAGAAGCCACCAAAGGAGATTTGGGTTAGAAAGAACCAACAACAAGCACCTGTAGCTCTTAAATCAATGCTTGGCACTTCTCACAATAGATGGTATTTTGACAGTGGGTGTTCACGATATATGAGAGGTAAAAGAAGCTACTTAATGAATTATCAAAGTTTTATGGATGATCACGACACAATTGGTGATGGGAAGAAAGCAACGGCAATTGATAGAGGAATTCTTTATGTGGATGGACTGCCCTATTTGAAAAACATTTTAGATCCACAGTTATTTGCTTTCAGAAAAGAAACCAACCAAATAGACGACTAGTTAGTTGCTTCTGAGGAAGAAACCAATCAAACATCTGATGCAGAAATAGATGGTTGATAACAAAAACTCAAGAAAACGTGATTTCAATAAAGACCTTCCATCATAAATTAGACAGGGTCATCCTATTGAGAATGTGATTGGTAAGATTAGTCTTAAAAACTTTGAAGTTTATTGAAGTAAGTAAGGTAAAGAAAAGAGGTTCGAAGGAGTTAACGTCTAGGCTTTCTGAGTTTTTAATTTATGGGTTTTCTAAAGTTAAAGTGATTGGTGTGTGTTTGGCTTTTTCCTTACATGCCATTGATCGACAGTTTACGTATGCTAAGTTTTAATATTTATAACCTCGATAATAACACAAGTGCACGAGTCATTCGTGTAGTACCTAAGGTATCGATCCCATAAGGAGGAGTAATTTAATCCTAAAATCTAAGGTTGAACTCAAATTCGCAATAAATCAAAATAACAACTAGAGCAAAAAATTAATCAATCAAACAATCAATTTTAAGAATTAAATTCAGAAATTATAAACAGGATAGCAAATTGCACAACTCAATCAAGAATCAACCTAAAAACTACCAATTGAGAGAAAAGGGATTTTAATCCGACTTTAATGAAATCTAATTGGTTATGAAATTATCGAATTGCCGGGTCTAGACGATCCTAGGGTGGATTATTCTCTCTCGAGTTATAATCTTTATCCCTAATTAATAATCTCTAATTAGAATATGGAATTGCAATCTCTCAATTCACAAT
The DNA here is from genome assembly GCA_027568935.1 of Erythroxylum urbanii. Lineage (NCBI taxonomy): Eukaryota > Viridiplantae > Streptophyta > Magnoliopsida > Malpighiales > Erythroxylaceae > Erythroxylum > Erythroxylum urbanii. The sequence continues at coordinate 11,715 of JAOQML010149047.1, read as the reverse complement.
TTACCTAAAACCTAATTTAGTTATGAAATTGTCTAATAACTTACCAAAACCTATGCACGATCTCTCGTTACACAAATTTAATGGTTTGATTTAATTATTTTTCTATCAAACTACTTAACTCTCGTTAGTCCAATTTGATGATATTTACTTGGTTCACCCCCTCAGTTTGTTACCGAATTATTAAGAACATAAATTGAATCACGAATAACTCAATAAAATCGCAATAAATCAATTTTCATTAACATCAAAGAGAAATCCTAAAGGTGATTTTAGACAATATCCTCAACATTCATAATCTATCATCTATGGCTATCTCAAATTCTATACATTTGTAAGAATGAAATAAACTAGAAATAGTTCAAAATGGATGAGGATGGAGGCAGTGACGGTAGGAAACCACCTATTTTGGGAAGTACTTCGCGTCAATCTTCTTCTCCGTGTCTCTCTTCCTTCGTCTCCTTCCTCAAGTCTCTTAATAAACTCTCTAGGGTTTCAAATTTTGGCTGATGCAAAAATCTCTCTTCTCTATATTCTTCATGTTCTTTTTATACCTTGGCAGTCCTAGGGTTTATTTGGGGTTGAAATTGTTCGAAAAGTCCCTTGAAACTTAACATTTTCAGCTATTTTCATGTCTACCCGACACAGGCCACGATTGTGGCCCTACCTGCCATGATTGTGGCCTAGTTTAGACCTCTCTGTCACCATCATACCCTAGGGTATCCTAGCTCACATCTTTCTGTCATGATCGTGGGCTGTGGTTTTGGCCCGAACATCTCCAAAACTTGTCCGTTCTTTGCCGTTGACCTTGAAACTCTAACAAATGCATCAAGGTACTTCAAAAACATAACAGTTAAGCTCAAAGACTTATACTAACCCATAAAAATACTTAAACACATAAATTAACACAATTCTAAACTAAACACACATTAAACACTCACATTAACACTTAATACATAACAAATTAAACCCTAAAACATGATGCAAATCATAACCATCAGTCACTACAAGAAAATTTGGTTTTAGCGACAAAAATTACCAACAAAAACTGAGGATTTTCTATCAGCAAATTGTTTTGGCGACAAAAAAAGTCGCCAGAGAAGCGGCCATAGGTAAAATTTTGTGATGGATATTTCAAATCTATCACAAATTTAGCAACGAACTATTTTAATTCTATTAGTAAATTTAGCGACAAAATTTGTAGTTCCCTTAGAAATTTAATGACATAACACTCTAATTTTGTTGGTAAATTTAGTGACAAAAATTTGCAATTCTATCGAAAAATTTAGCGGCTGTAAGTTATTTGTCTGTCATTAAATTTACCTACGAAATATTCTTATTTTGTCAGTATATTTTGTCAGTAAATTTTACCTACTAACAAACAATGTCTGTCGCCAAAATTTACCTACGTAAAATGTTATTCCGTTGGTAATTTACTTACAGAATTAGCAGTCTATTGGTAAATTACCAACGAAATGTTGTAATTCTGTCGAGAAATTTACTTATGATAATTTCAACTACCATTTCTCACTTCCTTCTCGAGTTTTTTGTTGATAATCTTTCAATTTTTCTACATTTAATTTCTCTAAATAATAAATTGATTGATAATATAAAGTAAAAATTATCTTGATTATTAATATATAATAAAAATTTATAATGTACACAACAAGTATCTTGAAAATAACTGTAAATTAAGAATCCATACAAAACTACTTAAGGGTAGCAAAACATCTACATTCACTTATCCATCTAAGCTATGCAGTTGGTAAAGGTGGATGCTCTGACTGCTATGATGAGGTGCTATCCCTCCCCTTCAACTCATCCATCTCATTATGGAGTTGGGCTATGTACTCTATCGACTGTTGCAACTGAGTTGTTAGCCTCTTTATTGTGCTCTCAAGCTCAACGATTCTCTCATTTGATGTAGACTGTCCACTAGATCCAGTTGTAGTGGATGTGGAGGATTGTGAATAGCATGTGTTTACAAATGAACCTAAGTCAAAGATCCTTCCACGGCAATCCCTACCACTCACTACATCAAAATATGTCTAAATCTCATTAATAGTTTCAAAGTGTTAAAACTGTCATTGAATGCTTTCTTGTATTTGGTCCTATCATTATAATTGTTTATATTAATAAGTGATAATTTTTAAGAATTAATATTAAAGTATAAATTTTACATACATTAAGTTCTCTACAACGGATGTTAACAAAGGTCATACCATCATGCTTTTTAGTATGGATGTGCAAAAAGAGCTGATGTAATGTAGGCTTCCTGCCCATAAACTTTTCTTATATTAGAATAAAGTGTTATAAGTGAACTAAAATTTATAAAAATTTTGACAAAGTCTCCTCTATTTTTAGATATTTACCCCCTATTGAACAAAAAAATTTACTTAACAACATAAACCATTAATGGCACTAGACATTTATAACATTATCATTCTCTATAATACACATATATTTTCATTATAAGTTTCATACATTAAATTACATTGAAATCAGATTTCATACTTCAAAGTACAAAAATTAGAATATAAGTTTAAAGTTTAGATACTTACAAGTTTCTTTACACGCTCCTGGTGGGTCATAGATCCTCCAGTGTGTACAGGTAAACTCTCTACCTCCGGTCCTCCAAGTCTATTTGTAGAATTGGGCTCTAAAATGGACATTCCCTTGGGTGATGCCTGATAGGTGTAGATTGTATTGTATTTTTATAGGTAGTTTGATATATGTTTAGTGGTTAATTTGATTGTTTATTGTATGTTTAGGTTAAGAATTGTGTTAGTTCATAAACATTTGTTTTTTGTCTTTAGGTGAGAACATATTTTTGAAGCTTCAATTATATATATATGAGGTGTCGTGATGAGTTTGTTAGTGTTTCAGAACATTCGAAGGAGTTTTGGGGGAGAATCGAACCAAAACACAGTCCCACAATCGTGGCAAATATGCCACGATCATAACAAAAGCACCAACATAGGGCCACGATTGTGGGGAATCTTCCACGATCGTCACAGAGAGTAAATGAACTGGCCACTATCGAGCACTAAGGGCCATGATCGTGGTCTGCGTGCAAACAGACATAGAGTCACTTTCGGATTATAGTTTTTAAGGGACAATTCAGACATTTTGGACCCCAAAAAGACACTAGAGTTACCTTAATTGAAAAAGACTATAAAAGGATAATGATGGAACCTTAGAAAGGAATCTATATTCTACCTTCATTTGGAAACCTAAAAGAGAGAGAGAAAGAAGAGAGAGAGAGGAGAAGAAGAGGAAGAAGAGGAGGGTTCCGACGCTGAAGCTTCCCAGAATAGATGATCTCCCGACGTCGCTACTTTCCCAAATCATCCAACCTAAGTTTCATTTTCTCCCCTTTTATCTTTTTATTCATTTAATATGTAAGATTGAGTTAGGTTGTATGGATATGGATTTTGAGTTGTTAATGATGTTCTAACTTTTCCTTTAGGATTTTTCTTATTTTTAATGTTAATCTAGTTGAATTGTTTTTCCTTGATTTAGGTGTTGTGATTGATTAATGTATTTGCATGTTTCGGTAACAAACTGAGAGGGTGAATCAGATAAAATGATTAGATTGGATTAATAAGAGTTAGGCGATCTAATTTACCATTTAATCAATCTAGTCGATAATTTCATGGAAAGAGATCCCATGCAAGACCCAATTGTTTATTAGAGAGCTTTAGAACTAATTAGAATTATGGGTAATTTGTGAATTGAGATATCACAAGTCCCTAATTTAATTAGGGTTTACAATTTAAGGAATGGTTATAACTCGAGACAGTGTAATCAACCCTACGATCTTCTAGAATCAACACCCCATAAACACATAAACGGTCAGATTAACATTAATGATAGGTAAAATCCCCTCTCTCATAACTTGATTGATTCTCTTAATGGATTTCCATCATTACATTATTCGATTGTTGCTAGTTTGTTTTGATTTAGTTTACTTTTCAGTTATTATTCAAATTTAAGTCTTAAACTAAGCACAATCTCTTTGGGATGATATCTGCTTGTACTACAAGTAATAACCTGTAAACTTGCAGTTTTTAGTGTAAAACAAGTAATTGGTTTCGCAATCAACAAGCTTTTGGCGCCTTTGCCAGGGATTGTTTTAATTAACATCTTATTTAGTTTAGGTGACTTTGATTTTAAATTGTTTGATAATTTTCCTTATGTTTTTTCAGGTGTTTGAACACAAGGAGCATGAGAAGGTTTAACGAGCTTGGTGAAGAAGAATTTTCAAATATTACAAGGCACAAAAGAGAGGTAAGAAGAGTTAGACATCAAGATAAAATAAAAAGGAATATGGCAGAAGAAGGAGAGCAAAGAGGAGATGAGAGGACCTTAATGGACTTTGTGAGGCCAGGTTTTAATCCTCAAGGAGTTGCAAGGCCAACGATTTAAACCAATAATTTTAAGATCAAGTCAACACTCCTCAATATACTTCAAAGCAGTGTATAGTTTTATAGGCTGTCTAACAAAGATCCCAACACCCATTTTGTAAATTTCTTAGAGATTTGTGATACTTTTAGGTTTAATGGGATGTCTGATGATGATATGAGATTAAGATTGTTTTCTTTTACCTTGAGGGATCAGGTAAAGGCATGGTATAGTACACTCAGTACAAGCCATATCACTACTTAGGAGCAGCTAGCCTAAACTTTCCTAGCTAAGTACTTTCCTTTGACCAAGACAACAAGAATCATCAAAGAGATCACAAACTTTCAATAAAGTGATGGGGAGTCATTGTATGAAGCTTAGGAGAGATTCAAGAAATTACAAAAGAGTTGCCCCCACCACATCCTTATGAGGGAATTTCTTTTTCATGAATTTTATAATGGTGTAACTCAGAGCACAAGAGGAACAATAGATGCAGCTGCAGGAGGGTCTTTAATGAGGAAAACCATTGATGCAGCTTACAATCTTTTAGAAAAGTTAGAAAGTAACAGTTATATGTGGTCAAATGAAAGAAGTAAACAAGGGTCCAAAGAGCAAAAAGGAATGATTCCACTTAACTCAGTGATAGCCTTGCAAGCACAGATTGCTGCCCTTACCAAGCAGTTGAGCAATATGCAAGGAGCTTCTTAATCCACAATCAAGACCATGCAGTAATAGTGTGAATTATATGGGTAGGACAACCATGGCATAGCTGAATGTTTCTTGCTAGGAGTGAGGGGTATAAAATAAGTAAATTATTAGGGTCAGCTGCAATAAGGTAAGAATCCATACTCTATTACTTACAATCTTGGGTGTAAAAACCACCCAAATTTTTCATAGAGTACTAACAATGCAAGTGGCTAAGTGAGAACACCAGGACCTCTCGAATTTTAGTAAGATCGACTTAGATATTTGGAGAACAAAATGGATATATTACTGGATGTATTAGATTCAAAGTTCTCAAGCTAAGAGGAAGGTCAAAGAAGACAAGAAGAGAGTCATAAGAGAATAGAGGCAAAGTTTGATCAGATTGTTAAGAACCACGCTTCATCCATCCGTAACTTAAAGGTGCAGGTAGGTCAACATGCTAATACTATGTCTTCTAGTAATGCAGGAAGTTTACCAAGCAACACTGAGGCCAATCCATAGGAACAACTCAAGGCAATTACATTTAGGAGTGGCAAGCAATTAGAGGAGCCAAGTGTTTTAAAAGATAGCCAATAAAAGGAAAATATAGAAGAGAAAGAAAAAGAGAAGCATATGAGCCACCGCCATCCTACAAGCCTAAGATTCCATATCTGCAGAGGGTGAGACAACATCAAGTCAACACTCAAATCTCCAAATTATTGGAGAAGTTGAAGAAACTTCAGATTAATTTGTCTTTGGTGGAGGCATTGGAGTGTATACAAATGTATGCAAAGTTTCTTAAGGACATATTGACACACAAACACACTTAGGAGGAAAATTAGATGATGACCTTGACAGAGAATTGTAGTTCGATCATCATAAGCACAATACCTTCAAAACTACAAGATCTAGGGAGTTTTATTATTCCACGTGTTGTTGGTAATTTTGAATTTTCTAAATGCTTATGTGATGTAGGCACTACTATTAACTTGATGCCTTTTTCTATTTTCAGAAAATTGGGGCTAAGAGACATCAAGCCAACATCCAAGCTTATCCAACTTGCAGATTAGTCCATTAAAAGACCATTCGGGGTAGTAGAAGATGTTCTAGTAAAAGTGGATAAATTTTTAATTCCTGTTGATTTTATTATGTTGGATTTTAAAGAATATAGCAATTGTCTGTTGATTTTAGGTAAGCCTTTTATAAATATTAGTATGGCATTAGTTGATGTGCATGAAGGAAAATTTGTTTTAAGAATTGGTGATGATGACTAAATCTTTGAAGAAACCGGTGGATGGAAGTGCTTGTATGAAGATTGATGTTATGGACGATTGTATGAAGGAGGTTGAAAAGGAAGTTGAGAGAGCTACTAAAATGCATAGGGATGATAGTGTTAGTGAAGAGGAATTGTGTAAGGAGGGTGAGCAAAAGAAGCTAGAGAGAAAGGATACACCCACACCACCCTTCATTGTAAAGCCTCCCACTGTAAAACTAAAACCCTTACCTTCTCACCAGTGATACACATTTTAAGCAAGGACCACACATTACCCATTATCACTTCCAACCAATTGGATGTTGAGCAAGAGGACAAAGTGGTAGAGACCATTAAGAAAAGGATGAGAGCCATGGGATGGTAAATTTCTGATAATAGGGGGATTAGCCCTAATGTGGTGATACATAGGATTAACCTTGAAAAAGGATGTAAGACAGTGAGGGAGAGGTAAAGAAAATTAAATCCAAACATGCAAGAGCTTGTGAAGAAGGAAGTAGTGAAGCTTTTAGGTGCAGGTATTATATACCTAATTTCAGATAGTGAATGGGTGAGTCCGGTGTAATGTGTGCCTAAGAAGGGAGGCATGATAGTGATGGAGAATAAAAAAGGTAAACAAATTTCTATTAGAACCATCACAGTTTAGAGAGTGTGCATTGACTATAGGAAGCCCAATTTAGCCACTAAGAAAGACTATTTTCCATTACCTTTTTGGACCAAATGATTGAGAGGGTGGTTGGCTATACTTTTTATTGCTTTCTTGATTGATATTCAAGATACAATCAGGTATTCATATACCCACAAGACTAAGAGAAAACCACTTTCACTTATCCTTATGGGAATTTTGCTTATAGGAGGATGTCTTTTGGTCTATGCAATGCCCCAGCCACATTCCAAAGGTTCATGATGGCCATCTTTGCAGATATGAATGAGAACTTTATGGAAGATTTCTCTATTTTTGGAGACTATTTTGATCATTGTTTGTTTAATTTGGATAAAGTATTACAAAGATGCAAGGAGTCTCATTTAGTCTTGAATTGGGAAAAGTGTCATTTTATGGTCCAAAAGGGAATAGTTTTAGGCCATAAGATCTCATGCAGGGGGATTGAGGTAGATCGAGCTAAGATTGAAGTGAATAAAAAGCTTACACCTCCTACCAACATTAAGGGCATCCGAGCATCCCTTGATCATGTATAGTTCTAGAGACGGTTCAACAAGGATATTTCTTTTATTGTTATATCATTAACTAACTTGTTAGTTAAAGGTGTGCCTTCTGTGTTTGATGATGATCGTTTAAATGCTTTTAATAGGTTAAAGATGCCACTTACAACAACACCTATTTTGATGACACCAAATTGGTCACTTCCTTTCGAGATCATGTGTGATGCAAGTGGCCATGCCATTGGTTGTTTACTCAGACAGTAAAGGAGAAGAAGTTAGATGCAATTTACTACACTAGTAAGACCTTGATAGGAGTATAACTAAACTACACCCCCACTAAGAAGGAGTTGCTTGCAGTGGTATTTGCATGTGAAAATTTTCATTCTTACCTTTTGGGCTCACAAGTTATTGTTTTTATCTCTTTGCAAAGAAGGATGCCAAGACTAGTCATATCCGATGAGTTCTTCTGCTCTAAGAATTCAATATTGAGATTAAAGATAAGAAAGGAGAAAAAAATGTTGAGGCAGGCCACATATCGAGACTTGAAGGGCAACAAAATGAAGAAGAAGAGGAAATTGAAGAGCGTTTTCCTAACAAGGCTTTAATGATGGTAGAAAAATCTTTCTTCCTTAGTTTGCAAATATTGCTAATTATCTCTCAAGTGGTATTCTTCCCTCTAATCTCTCGCATCAATAAAGGAAGCAGTACTTATTTCATTATTCTTGCTATATTTGGTATGAACCTATGTTATATAAAATATGTGCTGACAGTTTGATTTGCAGGTGTGTTTTTGAAGATGAAATGCCTGAAGTTTTGACTCAGTGTCATAGTTCAGTTTATGCTGGACACAATGGAGTGAACAAAATGACTGCTTGCATTTTAAAGTGTGGATTCTACTGACCGAACTTATTCAAAGATGCCCGAGATTTTGTATTACATTGTGATAGGTGCCAAAGATTGGGCAATATTTCGAAGAGAGATGAGATGTCACTTTCAAACATCATGGACATGGAGATATTTAATGTGTGGGACTTAGATTCCATGGGACCATTCCCATCTTCCCCGAGTAACTGTTATATATTGGTTGGAGTTGATTATGTGTCTAAGTGGGTCGAAGCAATAGCTACTCCAACAAATGATGGCAAGGTGGTGCAACGATGCATCAAGAAGATCTTCACTAGGGGTGCCTAGAGCTATCATAAGTGATGGAGGGAGCCACTTTTGCAACAAACCCTTTGAGACTCTTTTGAGAAGATACAGTGTTCTTCATAGAGTGGCAACCCTTTACCATCTACAAACGAGTGGCCAAGTGGAGGTGGTAAATAGAGAGTTGAAGAAGATTCTGGAGAAGGTAGTGAGCACTTCAAGGAAAGATTGGGCTTTAAAGCTGGATGATATGTTATGGGCTTACAGGATAACTTTCAAAACTCCCATAGGCATAACACCATATCGACTTGTGTATGGCAAGGTTTGCCATTTACCATTGGAGTTGGAGTATAGAGCCTATTGGGCAATTAGAAAAGTGAACATGGATTGGAAGCTAGCAGGAGAAAAGAGATTGTTACATCTTTATGAATTGGAAGAATTAAGATATGATGCATATGAAAATGCCAAGTTATTTAAAGAAAAGGCTAAAAATTCCATGATGACCATATTAAGAAGAAGGAATTCAAAAATGGGGACTTAGTGCTTTTATTCAATTCACGACTTTAGTTATTTCCCGAAAAGCTCAAGTCAAGATGGAGTCACCCATTCAAGGTTAGTCAAGTGTTTCCCTATAGAGCGTTGGAGTTAGATAATGAAAAGAGTGAAATTTTTAAGGTTACTGGACATATATGCAAGCTTTACTTTGGAGGGCCATTCTCATAAGAAAGGGAAGTATTTTCTTGCCTTTCACTCACTCTTTTATGACTTCACATGGAATGGTCAAAGGAATGATCTTAACTTAGCATGTTTGTCTTTCAATTGTTTGTTTTTGTGTTAGTTTCGTTTTATTTTTGATTCAATAATATTTAGTTTGGTCTAACTTGTTTCGCCCTTCATTCTACTATTGTTTAGGTCCCCAATGATACATTTTGAGGTTAGCTGAAGATCTATTGTGCATAGTAGCTTATTAGAGGATCAAAGGATAAGAGGAAAAATGTGTCACTTCCATCGGCTCCACTACCATAAGCCCATCTTACCCTTAATCTCTTCTATTATTGTTTTTATGTTTTGTTTTTCATGGTGCTGTTTGTTGGTTTTGGGTGTTCTCCTTTTCACATCAAGGACATTGTTTTGTTCAAGTGTGGGGAGGTAGTCTTTGCATTTATGTTTGCATTTTTTCATGCCATTTAGGATGCATATTCGGTTATTAGTATTAGGTGTGTCATTTCCCTTACATTTTAATCTTTATGATGAATGTGTGGCCACGAGATTCTATCATGTTAGTTGGAATGAGATTAAATACATGTGTAAACTTAAATTAGGCTATTTGAGTGGAGAGTGAATTACGTGGAGTGATGGAAGTAGTTGGTCATATAAGCTTACTCAAAACTTGACACTTAAACAATGAGGTAACGTATAGAAGCATAATGGATTTTCATTTGAGGAATTGAGCCTTTATGACTCCATTCTATAGTCATTTCATTTTCTTGTTTATGTGATGCTTCCCTAGGTAATTACCTTTAGAATTTGCTTTGAATCGGTTTAAATCTACTGGATGCATGCTAGATAGAAATGATTAAGGCCTTTTTGCTTTAACCTTTGGCTTAAATGACCTACCCTTTTATTATCCCTTGCTAGCCCTATTGAGCCTTTAACCTTTTGTTTATTCAAATCACCCAATTTTAAAACCCACAAACCCCATTAGCTTACCCAATCATAAGTTAATAAAGTGCTAAGTGATACTTGAGTGTGGAATCACAAGTTAAGAGCACATGACATATAATTATTGTTTTCTATTCATTGTTTCTTTATTATAAAAATAAAAAAGAGAAAAGAACAAAATCAAATGAAAAAAAGAGAAAAGAAAAGAAAAGGGAGTAACATGTAGTAGTTTCAATAAGTGCTGAGAAGTATTACATATCTTAGAAGTTTATCTATGTCATCCCTTTGTACACTTAGTAGTTTATAAATGCTTATGATAAACCCCTAAAACTTGCTTAACCTACCTTAACCTTGGCCACATTACAACCCGAGACAAAGCCCTTTTGATCTATCCTAGCATGTAATCATTGTGGAGGAAATTTGGTGTATTAGCAAGTCTATGATAGTGTGGTTTCTTATAGGAAGTTTGAGCAAAACACTAACCATCAAACACTTGAGAGAAATGAGTAAAATTCGTACAAAAGGTCCATTTTGAATTTATACTAATCTTTGAGTGATGGTTTCATGGGTTGAGTTTATTTATATCCACCAATGAAAATTAGTAATGATATGTGTAGTAGCTTGACATTTGATTTGGCCAAAGTTTGAAGGATTGCATGCTTTAATCTTTGTGAAAATGAAGTGATAGAATTTTATTGGTTGTATTTGATCTTTACTTAAGGACAAGCAAACGTTTAAGTGTGGGGATGTTGCTAGGTGTAGATTGCATTGTATTTTTATAGGTAATTTGATATGTGTTTAATGGTTAATTTGATTGTTTAGTGTGTTTAGGTTAAGAATTGTGTTAGTTTATAAATATTTGTATTTTAAGTGTTCTTTGGGTGAGAACATGTTTTTGAAGCTTCAATTATATATATATGAGGCGTCGTGATGAGTTTGTTAGTGTTTCAGGACATTCGGAGGAGTTTTAAAGGAGAACCAAACCAAAACACAGTCCCACGATTATGGGGAATCTGTCACGATCGTGACAAAGAGCAAATAAACCAGCCACGATTGGGCACTAAGGGCCACGATTATGACCTGCACGCAAACAAACATATAGTCACTTTCAGATTTGTGTTTTCGAGGGACAATTCAGACATTTCGGACCCCAGAAAGACACTAGGGTTACCTTAATTAGAAAAGACTATAAAAGGATAATGATGGAACCCTAGAAAGGAATCTACATTCTGCCTACATTTGGAAACCCAAAAAAGAGAGAGAAAGAAGAGAGAGAGAGAGAGAAGAAGAGGAGGGTTTCGATGCCGAAGTTTCCCGAAATAGGTGATCTCTCGACACCGTTGCTTTCTCGAATCATCCAACCTAAGTTTCATTTCCACCCCCCCCCCTCC
>JAOQML010149041.1:0-14567 GCA_027568935.1 Erythroxylum urbanii | reverse complement strand
GCTTGTGGTTTTACTATCAAGTCACATACTTGATGACATAAGCCTAATACTATTCATAGAACGTAAATCACATTACACAAATGACATTCATGTATATATAAAAGGAATACCTAATAATATATTTTAACAAGTCATAATGTTAATACAGGAATCACAAATATCCATTGGCCTAGGGCACACTACTAACATGTTTTTCCTACTAAAGGCATCTAACGACTTTGCTAACGGGCTATTTTGCCTACTGAAGGTGTGCCAACGGGCTATTTTTACAACCAAAGGTGTGCCAACGGGCTATTTTTCCCACCGTAGGTGCCCAACGGACAGTTTTTACCACCTATGGTGTTTAGCGACTGTGCTATTAGGCTATTTTACCCAGCAAAGGTGCCTATTGACTGTGTAAATATGTTTTTTTTCCCACTAAAGGTTTGCCAATTAGCTGGTATTCCAACCAAAGGTGCCTAGCAATTATGCAAATGTTTCTTCTCCCATTGAAGGTGTGCCAATGGGCAATTTTCTCATCGAAGGATTGCCAACGTGTTGTTTTTCCCACCGCAAGTTTGCTAACGGGTTGTTTTATCTACGAATGTGTGCCAACGGATTGTTTTTCCCATCGATGGTGCCTAATAGATTTTTTTCCCGCAAAGGTGCCTAGCAATTGTGCCATCGTGCTATTTTTTCCACCAAAAGCTCACCAACGGGTTGTTTTCGCACCCAAGGTTCCCTACAGATAGCTTTCCCATCGAAGGCATATAGCTACTTTCCCAGTGGCCTAATTTGCCCACCGAAGGTGTGCTAATAAACTGTTTTAGCTACCAAAGGTCTGCCAACGGACTGTGTTTTGACGGTGTCCAACTGGCTATTTTGCCTATTGAAGCCGCCTAGCAATCATACCAATAGGCTATTTTTCCAACCGAGTGTCCACCCCGGCATGTTTTTCCTACCGAAGGTACCTAACAATCGTGTTAATGAGATGTTCTGCCTACCAAAGGTGTGCCAACAGGCTATTTTGGCCGTCGAATATAAGGTGCTTAGCAACCATGCCAACAGGCTATTTTGGCCGCGGAATATATGCCAACTGGTTATTTTTCCCATCAAAGGTACCCCATGACTGTTTTTCCCACTGAAGGGATGTAGCTACTTTGCCAACGGGCTGTTTTGCCCACCGAAGGTGTGCCAGTGGGTTGTTTTGCCTACCAAAGGTGTGCCAACGAGCTATTTTTCCCATCGAATGTCCACCACGACATGTTGTTCCCATCGAAGTTACTTAATGACTGTACCAACGAACTATTTTATGCACCAATGGTATGCCAACGGGCTATTTTTCCGATCGAAGGTCTGTCAATGGGCTATTTTACCTACCTAAGGTGTGCCAACAGGCAGTTTTACCCACCTAAGGTGCCTCGCAACCATTTCAATGAGCTATTTTTACCTCAAAATATGTGCCAACAGGTTGTTTTTCCTACTGAAGGCAAATAACGTCTTTGCCAACGGGCAGTTTCACCTACCGAAGGTGGCTAGTGACTATGCCAATGACCAATTTTGGCCGAAAAATGTGTGCCAACAGGTTGTTTCTCCCACCGAAGGTAACTGGCAACTTTGAGAACGAGCTATTTTACCTGTTGAAGGTGTGCCAATAGGTTGTGTTTCCCACCAAAGGTGTGCCAACAGGCTATTGTTCCCACCGAAGGTGCCCAATAGATAGCTTTTCACACCTAAGATGCCTACCGACTGTGCCAACGAACTATTTTACCCACCGATGGTGCCTACTGATCATGGAAACGTGTTGTTTTCCTACCAATGGACTCGTTTTCCCATTGAAGGTGCCTAGCAATTGTGCCAACGTGTTGCTTTTCCTAATGAAGGTGTACCAATGGGAAGTTTTTCCTACCAAAGGATTGCCAACGTGTTATTTTTCCCACCAAAGGTGTGCCAACGAGCTGTTTTGCTTACTGAAGGTGTGCCAAAGGGCTTTTTTTTACACCAAAGGTACCTAACGGATTGTCTTTCCCGACGAAGGTAGCTAGTAACTTTATCCACGAGTTGTTTCGCCCACCTAAGGCGTGCTAACAGTCTATGTTTCGACCATGCCAATAGGCTGAATTGCCTGTCAGAGGTGTGAGAACGGGCTGTTTTGCCCACTATAGATGCCCCACGGATAACTTTTCCTATCGAAGGCACCTAGCCACTTTGCTAGTGGGCTGTTTTACCTACCAAAGGTGTGCCAATGGGCTTTTTTACCTATTAAAGGTGTTCCAAATGGCCGTTTTGCATAACAAAGATGTGCCAACAAGCTGTTTTTCCCAGCTAAGGTGCCTAGCGACCATGCCAACGGGCTATTTTAGCTACCATGTGTGCCAACGGGCTATTTTTCCCATCGAAGGTGCCCCACAAACTATTTTTCCCATTGAAGGCAGCTAGCGATTTTGTCAACAGGCTATTTTCCCACTTAGGGTGCCCAACTAACTGTTTTAGGCACCTAAAGTGCCTAACACCTATGCACACCTAGTGACTTTTACAATGGGCTATTTTGCCGACAGAAGGTGTGCTGACAGGCTGTTTTGCCCATTGAAGTTGTGCCAACAGGTTGTTTTTCCCAATATTGTACCAACAGGTTATTTTAGCTACCCAATGTTGTTCCACTGAAGTGCCCAGCAACGATGCCAACTTGCCAATATGTTGTTTTTCCAATCTAAGGTATGGCAATTGGCAATCTTTCCCACCCAAAGTGTACCAACGTGTTGTTTGTCCCACCGAAGGTGTGCCAACAGGTTGTTTTTCTCCCACCGAAGTTGTGGCAACGGGTTGTGTTTCCCATCGAAGGTGCCCAACAAGCTATTTTACTTACTGAAGGTGCCTAGCTACTATACCAATGGGCTATTTGGCCCACTGAAGGTGTGCCAACTGCATGTTTTGCCTCCTGAAGGTGTGCCAACGGGCAGTTTTCCCATCGAATGTTTGCCACAAAAATTTTTCCTAGCGAAGGTGCCTGAGAATAGTGCCAACGCGTTGTTTTGCTCGCAAAAGGTGTGCTAACAGACTGTTATGCCTACCGAAGTTATGCCAATAGGCTGTTTTACCTACTGAACGTGTTCCAATGGATAGTTTTTCACACCGAAGGATTGCCAACATGCTGTTTTCTCGCTGAGGGTGTACCGATGGGCTATTTTGCCTATTGACAGTGTGCCAACGGTTTGTTTTTTCCCATGCAGGTACCCAGTTAATTATTTTTCCCATCTAAGGTGCCCAGCGAACATGCCAACGAGCTGTTTTATCCACTGAAAGTGCACAAACGGGCTGTTTTTCCCACCAAAGGTGTCATAACAGGTATTTTTCCAACTGAATGTCTGCCACGACATGTTTTTCCTATCAGAGGTGCCTAATGATCGTGCCAATAGGCTATTTTGCTTACCGAAGGTGTGCCAACAGGCTGTTTTACCTATCGAAGGTATGCTAACGGACTATTTTTGCCACTGAAGGTAGCTAGCGACTTTGTCAACAGCTTGTTTTGTCTACCTAAGGTGTGCCAACAGGCTGTCTTTCCCACCAAAGGTGTCTACTGACTGTTCCACTGGGCTCATTGCCCACTAGAGGTGTGTCAACAGGCAGTTTTGCCTACCAAAGGTATGTCAACGATTGTTTTCGCATTGAACATGCCCAACGGACTAATTTTCCCTCCTTAAATTCCTAACGGCTGTGCCAACGAGCTGTTTTGGCCACCAAAATGTACCAACGGGCTGTTTTTCCCACCGAAGGTGCCCCATAGATAGTTTTTCCCATTGTAGGCATTTAGTTACTTTACCAGCGGGCTGTTTTGTCGACTGAAGGTGTGCTAACGGTTTGTTTTGCCTACTAAAGATGTCCCAACAAGCTGTTTTTCACCGAATGTATCCGACGGACAGTTTTACCAGCTAAGGTTCCTAGCAACCATGCCACACGGATTGTTTTTCCCACTGAAAGCTCCTAGCGACATTTACAACAGGCTGTTTTGCCCACTAAAGGTGTGCCAACGGCTGTGTTTCCCACCAAAGGTGCCCAACGGGTTATTTTGCCCACCGAAGATGCCTAACAATTCAACCAATGGGCTATTTAACCCATCGAAGGTGCGTAAACGGACTATTTTGCCTCCTGAATCTCTTCCATGGACTGTTTTTCCCATCCAAGGTGCCTAACAACTGTGCCAACGTGTTATTTTGCTCACCAAAAATGTGCCAATGGGTAGTTTTGCCTACTGAAGTTATGCCAACAGGGTGTTTTGCCTATCGAAGGTGTGCCAACGGATTATTTTTACCTCCTAAAGTGCCTCGCGACTATGCCAACGAGCTATTTTGGCTACTGAATGTGCACCAATGGGTTGTTTTTCCCACCTAAGGTGCCTTAGGACTGTTTCTCTTACCAAAGGCAGTTAGCAACTTTGCCAACAGGTTATTTTTCCCATTAAAGGTGCCCAACTAACTATTTTTGCCATCTAAGGTTCCAAGCGATTGTGCCAACAAGTTATTTTTCCCACCAAAGGTGTGCCAACGGGATGTGTTACCTACTGAAGTTGTGCCAATGAGTTGTTTTTCCACCGAAGGAGCCCAACAGACTATTTTGCCACCTAAGGTGCCTAGCGACCATGACAACAACCTATTTTTCCCACCGAAGCTACCCCATCGTTTATTTTTCCTACCGAAAGCACCTATTAACTTTTACAATGCTTTGTTTTTCCCACCAAAGGTGCCCAACAGGCTACTGAGTACTGAAGGTGCCTAGTGACTATACCATCATGCTATTTTGCATACCAAAGGTGCGTCAATGGGCTGTTTTGCCTCCCAAAGGTGTGCCAAAGGGCTGTTTTCCCCTGAATGTTCCCTACGGACTATTTTTCCCATCGAAAGTGCCTAACATCTATGCCAACGTGCTGTTTTGTCTGCCAAAGGTGTGCCAATGGACTGTTTTGCCTACCAAAAGTATGTCAATAGGTAGTTTTGCCTATCAAAGGTGTGCCAACAGGCTATTTTTCTTACCTAAGGTGCTTAGCGACCAAGCTAACGTGATATTTTGGTCGCCGAATGTGTGGCAACGAGCTGTTTTTTCCAAAGATGGTGCCCTATAGACTGTTTTTCCTACTAAAGGCAGCTAACGACTTTGCCAACGGGCTATTTTGCCCACCGATAGTGTGCCAATGGGCTATTGTTCTAACCAAAGATGTGCCAACGTGCTATTTTTCCCACCGAAGGTGCCCAACAAATAGTTTTTGCCACCTAAGGTGCCTAATGACTGTGTCAATGGGCTATTTTACCCACCAAAGGTGCCTATTGACCATTCCAACGCGTTGATTTTCCCACCGAAGGTGGCCTAATTGGCTGGTATTCAAACCAAAGGTGCCTAGCAATTATGCAAATGCGTTTCTTTTCCCATTAAAGGTGTGCTAATTAGCAATTTTTCTCATCGAAGGATTGCCAACGTATTGTTTTTCCCACCGTAGGTTTGCTAATGGGCTGTTTTATCTACGAAGTTGTGCCAACGGATTGTTTTTCCCATCGAAGGTGCTCAATAGATTTTTTTCCCGCAAAGGTGCCTAGCGATCTTGCCATCGGGCTATTTTTTCCACCAAAAGCGCACCAACTGGCTGTTTTCCCACCATGGTGCCCCACAAAGAGTTTTTCCTATTGAAGGCACCTAACTACTTTCCTAGTGGGCTGTTTTGCCTACCGAAGTTGTGTCATTGAGTTGTTTTACATACCAAAGATCTACCAACGGGATGTTTTTCCACCGAAGATGCCCAACAGATTATTTTACAGCCTAAGGCTCCTAGCGACTGTGCCAACAACCTAATTTTCCCACCAAAGCTTCCCCACAGACTATTTTTCCCACCGAAAGCACCTAGCAATATTTATAACAGGCTATTTTGCCCCCCCAAAGGTATGCCAACGGGCTGTTTTTCCCGTCGAAGGTGCCTAACTGGTTATTTTTCTTATTGAAGGTACCTAGCGATTGTACCAACGTGTTGTTTTGCCCATCGAAGGTGTGTCAACGGACTGTTTTGCCTCTCGAAGGTGTGCCAATGGGCTATTTTCCCACGGAATGTCTACCACGGACTATTTTTCCCACTAAAGGTGCCTAAGAACTATGCCAACATGCTGTTTTGCCCACCAAAGGTGTGTCCACAAGCTGTTTTGCCTACCAAAGGTGTGCTAATAGGTTGTTTTATCTACCGAAGGTGTGCCATCAAGCTATTTTTCCCACCTAAAGTGTCTAGTGACCATGCCACAGGCTATTTTAACTGTCGAATGTGTACCAACGTGCTATTTTTCCCCCCAAAAGGGGCCCTCCGAATTGTTTTTCCCACCGAAGGCAGCTAGCAACTTTGCCAATGGGCTATTTTCCTACTGAAGGTGCCCAACTAACTGTTTTTCCATCTAAGGTGCTAAGCGACCATGTCAATAGGCTTTTTTTCCCTCTGAAGGTGCCTAACGACCATGCCACAGGAATGTTTTTCCCCCCTAACGTGTGCCAATAGGCTATTTTGCTTACCAAAGGTTTGGCAAAAGGTTGTTTTGTCAACTAAAGGTGTGTCAATAGGTTCTTTTTCCCAGTTAAGATGCCTAGTGACTTTGCGAAGGGGATATTTTGTCCACTGAAGGTCTGCCAACGGGTTGTGTTTCCCACTAAAGGTTTTCCAACAGACTAATTTTCCACCAAAGGTGTGCCAACGTGTTGTTTCTCCCACTGAAGGTGCCGAATGGACTATTTTTCCCATCAAAGATGCCTAGTGATCGCACCAATAGGCTGTTTTGCCCATCAAAGGTATGCCAACGGGCTGTGTTTCCCACCAAAAGTGCTTAACGAACTGTTTTTCACACCAAAGGTGCTTATCAACCATTTCAACATGTTGTTTTTCCCACCAAAGGTATGCCAATGGGTTCTTTTTCCTACTAAAGAAGCCCAGCAACAATTCTAATGTGTTGTTTTTCCCACAGAAGGTACGCCAACGGATTATTCTGCCCACTGAAGGTCTGCCAACAAGCTATTTTAACTACTGAAGGTGTGCCAACGGGCTATTTTCCCACCAAAGAATTTCCATCGTGCTGTTTTTCCCACTGATCGTGTGCCAACGGGTTGTTTTGCCTGCTAAAGGTGTGCCAATGCGGTGTTTTCACACTGAAGGTGCCCCACGGATTTTTTTTCCCATCAAAGGTGCCCCACAAACTGTTTTTCCCACCGAAGGTTCCAACGGGATGTTTTGCCTCTCGAAGGTGTGCCAACGAGTTGTTTTCCCACCAAATGTTTTCCACAGACTATTTTTCCCATCGAAGGTGTCTAACAATTGTGCCAACGTGCTATTTTTCCCACCAATGGTGTGCCAACGGACTATTCTACCGATCGAAGGTATGCTAACAGGCTATTTTATCTACAGAAGGTGTACCAACGGGTAGTTTTTCCAATCGAAAGATCACCAATAGGTTATTTTTCGACCAAAGGTGTGCCAATGGGTTGTTTTTCCCATCGAAGGTGCCCAATGGATTTTTCTCCCACCAAAGTTACCCCACGAAAGTTTTTTCCAACCGAAGGTGCCCAAATGATAGTTTTTCCTATCTAAGGTGCCTAATGACCATGCCAATAGGCTAGGTTACCCACCAAAGGTGTCTATCGATCGTGTCAAAATGTTTTTTTCCCACCAAAGATGTGTCAATGGGTTGGTTTTCCCATCGAAGGTACCAATTGATTGAGCCAACGTGTTATTTTTCCCATCAAAAGTGTGCCAATGGGCAGTTTTTCCGACCAAAGCATTGTCAACGTGTTGTTTTTCTCACCGAAGGTGTGTCAATGAACTGTTTTGTCTATTGTAGGTGTGCCAACGGGTTATTTTCCCACCGAATGTGCCCAACAGACTATTTTTGCCACCTAATTTGCATAGTGACTTTGCCCACCGAAGGTGTGGCAATGGGCTGTGCTTCCACAGAAGGCACCTATTTTGCCAAGTGCCTAGCTGCTCCACCAACGGGCTACTTTTCTAACCGAATTTCTCCCATATCATGTGTTTCCCACTGAAGGTGCCTGATGACTATGCAAACGGGCTGTTTTGCCTGCCCAAGGTGTACCAATAGACTATTTTGCCTATCAAAGGCATGTCAATAGGTTGTTTTCACACCTAATGTGCCTAGCGACCATGCAAACTAGCGATTTTGGTAGATGAATGTAAGCCAACAGGTTGTTTTTCCCACCGAAGGTGCCCCACGGACTATTTTTCCCATCGAAGGTAGCTAGCGACTTTGCAATGGGCTATTTTACCCACCGAAGGTGTGCGAACGGGCTATGTTTCCCATCAAAAATCTACCAACAGGTTGTTTTCCCACCGAAGGTAGCTAACAACTTTGCCAATAGGTTATTTTTCCCATGAAGGTGTGTGAACGGGCTATGTTTCTCACTGAAGTTGTGCAAACAGGCTATGTTTCCCACCAAAGGTGTGCCAACGGGCTATTTTCCTACCAAAGGTAGCTTGCGACTTTGCCAATGGGCTATTTTTCCCACCGAACATGTGCCAATAGGCTATGTTTCCCACCGAAGGTGTGCCAATAGGCTATTTTTCCCACTGAAGGTGTGCCAACGGCCTGTGTTTCCTACCAATGGTGTGCCAATGTGTTGTTTTGCCCACTGAAGGTGCCCAACAGACTATTTTTTCCAACCAAAGGTACCTAGTGACGATGCCAACAAGTTGTTTTGTCCATCAAAGGTGTGCCAGCGGGCTATGTTTCCCAACAGGGAGTTTTTCACACTAAAGGTGCCTATCAACCTTGCCAATGTGCTATTTTTCCCACCGAAGGTGTGCCAACGTGTTGTTTTTCCCATCAAAGGTGTGGCAACTGGCAATATTTCCCAACCTATATGTGCCAACGTGTTGTTTTTCCCATCGAGGGTGTGCCAACAGGCTATTTTTCCTACTAAAGGTGCCTAGAAACTTTTACAACTAGTTGTTTTCCTATAAAAGGTGTGCCAATGGGCTATGTTTCCCACCGAAGGTGCCCAACAGGCTATTTTGCCCACCAAAGGTGCCTAGCAACTATAGCAATGGGCTATTTTCCCATCGAATGTTTGCCATGGACTGTTTTTCCCACTAAAGGTGCCTGACAACTATGACAACGTACTGTTTTGCCCATAAAAGGTGTGCCAACATATTGTTATGCCTATCGAAGGTGTGCCAATAGGCTGTTTTGCCTACCAACGGTGTGCCAATGGGATGTTTTCCCACTGAAGGATTGCCAATGTGTTGTTCTTCCCACCGATGGTGTGCCAACAGGGCGTTTTGCCTATTGAAGGTTTGCCAACGAGGGTGTTTTTCCCATCGAAGGTGCCCAATAGATTGTTTTTTCCATCGAAGGTGCCCCACAGACTGTTTTTCCCATCGAAGGTAGTTAGTGCCTTTGCCAATGGGCTATTTTGCCCCCTAGAGATCTGCCAATGAGCTGTTTTACCTCCCAAAGGTTTGCCAACATGCTATTTTCCCATCGAATGTTTGCCACGGACTGCTTTCCCATCGAAGGTGCCTAACAACTGTTCCAACGTGTTGTTTTACCGACCAAAGGTATGCCAACAAATTGTTCTGCTACCAAAGTTATGCCAACAAGCTATTTTGCCCACCAAAGGTGTGCCAACGTGCTGTTTTTCCCACCAAAGGATTTACAACGTGCTGTTTCTCCCAATGATGGTGAGCCAACGGGCTATTTTGCCTACTAAAGGTGTGTCAATGGGGTTTCTTCACGCCGAAGGTTCCCAACGGATCATTATTTCCACCGAAGATGCCCCACGAACTGTTTGTCCCATCGAAGGTAGCTAGTGACTTTGCCAACGGCCTATTTTGCCTCCCAAAGGTGTGCCAACGGGTTGTTTTACCCCCTGAAGGTGTGCTAACGGGTTGTTTTCCTACCGAATGTTTGCCACGGATTGTTTTTCCCATCGAAGGTGCCTAACAACTGTGTCAACGTGCTGTTTTGCCCACCAAAGGTGTGCCAATGGACTATTCTACCTACCGAAGGTGTGCCAACAGGCTATTTTACCTACCGAAGGTGTGTTAATGGGTAGTTTTTCCTACCGAAGGATTGCCAACGTGTTGGTTTTTCCTACCAAAGGTGTGTCAATGGGCTGTTTTGCCTTCTGGAGGTGTGCCAATGGGCTGTTTTGCCACTTGAAGGTATGCAAATAGTTTATTTTCCCACTGAATGTTTGCCATGGACTGTTTTTCCCACCGAAGATGCCTAACAACTGTGTCAACGTGCTATTTTGCCCACCAAAGGTGTGCCAAAGGATTGTTCTATCTATCAAAGGTGTGCCAACAGGCTATTTTACCTACCGAAAGTGCACCAACAGGCCGTTTTTCCTAATAGAGCTTCCCCACAGATTGTTTTTCCCATCGAAGGCTCTTAGTGACCTTGCCAATGGGCTGCTTTGCTCACTAAACATGTGTCAACGGGCTGTTTTGCCTATGGATGATGTGCCAATGGGTTATTTTACCATCAAATGTGCCCAATGGATTGTTTTGTCAACTAATGTGCCAATGAGCTATTTTTGCCACCACATGTGTGATAATGGGCTGCTTCTCCAATCGAAGCTACACCACAGACTATTTTTCCCACCAAAAACGATTAGCAACTTTTCCAATAGGTTGTTTTGCCCACCAAAGGTGTGCCAATGAACTGTGTTTCCCACCAAAAGGTGCCCAATAGGCTATTTTTCCCATTAAAGGCGCCTAGCGACACTTTTTCCCAACAGGCTATTTTTCCAATCGAATGTTTGCCACGACATGTTTTTCCAATTGAAGCTCCCTAGTGATCATGTCAATGGACTGTTTTGTCTACCGAAGTGTGCCAAAAGGCTATTTTCCCCATTGAAGGCAACGAGCGTCTTTGCCAACAAGTTGTTTTACCCACCTAAGGTGTGCCAATAGGTTGTGTTTCTCACTAAAGGTGCCTAGCGACTGTGCCAATGGGCTTATTATCCACTAGAGGTGTGCCAATAAGTTGTTTTTCTCACCTTAAGTGCCTAGCAACCATGCCAACGGGCTATTTTGGCCACCAAAAGAACACCAAGGGGTTGTTTTTCTCACCAAAGGTGCCCCACAGATAGTTTTTCCCATCAAGGCATGTAGCTACTTTGCCAGCGGGGTGTTTTGCCTACAGAAGATGTGCAAACGGGTTGTTTTGCCTACCAAAGGTGTGCTAACGGGCTATTTTTTACCGAAGGTGCCCAATGGACTGTTTTGCCACCTAAAGCACCTAGCGACCTCCTCAACGACCTATTTTTCCCACCGAAGCTGCCCCATAGATTATTTTTCCCATCGAAAGCAACTAGCGACTTTTACAATGGGCTATTTTGCACTCCGAAGGTGTGCCAATGGGTTGTGTTTCCAACTGAAGGTGCCCAATGAGCTATTTTTCCCACTGAAGGTGCCTAGCGATTGCACCAATCGACTATTTTGCCCACTGAAGGTGTGTCAATGGACTGTTTTGCCTCCCAAAGTTATGCCAACGGGCTATTTTCCCATCTAATGTTCTCCACGAACTATTTTTCCCACCAAAGGTGCCTAACAACTGTGCCAACATGTTGTTTTGCTCACCAAAGGTGTGCCAATGACTTTTTTTTCCTATCAATGGTGTGCCAATAGGCTATTTTGCCTACTGAAGGTGTCCCAACATGCTATTTTTCTGAGCTAAAGTGCCCAGTGACCATGCCAACGGGCTATTTTGACCACTGAATGTGTGCCAACAAGCTATTTTTCCTATCGAAGGTGCCCCACGAACCGTTTTTCCCACTGAAGATAACTAGTGACTTTGCTAACACGTTATTTTTCCCACTGAAGGTGCCCAACTAACTATTTTTACCACCTAACAACTATGCCAACGAGCTATTTTGCCCTCCAAACATGTGTCAACGGGCTATTTTACTAACTAAAAGTGCAGCAATGGCTGTTTTGTCTAACAAAGGCGTGCTAATGGGCTGTTTTACCCAGCTAAGGTGCCTAGCAACCATGTCAACGAGCAATTTTGGCCGCTGAATATGTACAAATGGGTTGTTTTCATACCAAAGGTAGCTAGCATCTTTGTCAACGGGCTATTTTGCACACCAAAGGTGTGCCAACAGGTTATGTTACCCATCGAAGGTATGCCAACAAGCTGTTTTTCCCATCAAAGGTGTGCCAATGTATTGTTTTACCCACTGAAGGTGTGGAACAGACTGTTTTTCCCACTGAAGATGCCTAGTGACCATGCAAACAGGCAATTTTATCCATCGAAGGTGTGCCAACAGGCTATGTTTCCCACCAAGGGTGCCCAACGGGCTGTTTCTCACACCGAAGGTGCCTATCGACCGTGCCTACGTGCTGCTTTTCCCATCAAAGATGTGCAAATGAGCTATTTTGGCACTGAAGGTGCCCAGCACCGATGCCAATGTGCCAATGTGCTATTTTTCCCACCAAAGGTGTGCCAACAGGTCATTTTTCCCACCCAAAGAGTGCCAACATGTTGTTTTTGCCACCGAAGGTGTGTCAACGTGTTATTTTTCCCAGCAAAGGTGCCTAGCGACCGTGCGACGGTGCTATTTTTCCCACTGAAGGTGCCTATCGACTGTGCCAATTTGTTGTTTCTCCCACCAAAGGTGTGTCAATGGGTTATTTTCCTACTAAAGGTGCCTAGCGACTATGCCAATGAGCCATTTTGCGAATCAAAGGTGGTCTAATGAGCTATGTTTCCCACCAGAGGTGCCCAATGGGCTATTTTTTACATCGAAGTTATATAGCAATTGTGCCAACGGGCTGTTTTGCGCACCAGAGGTGTGCTGACAGGTTGTTTTTCCTATCAAATGTACCCAACGGACTGTTTTTCCCACCTAAGGTGTCTAGTGACTATGCCAACGAGCTATTTTGGCCACCAAAAATGCACTAGCAAACTATTTTTCTCACCGAAGGTGCCCCACAGACTATATTTCGCATTGAAGGCACCCAACGACTTTGCCAACGGGTTGTTTTGCCCACCAAAGCTGTGCCAACGGGATCTATTACCTACTGTAGGTGTGCCAACAGGCTGTTTTTTACCAAAGATGCCTAACGAATTGTTTTGGCTCCTAAGGTGTGCCAACGTGTTGTTTTTCCCACCAAAGGAACCTAGTGACCATGCGAACGTGTTATTTTGCCCTCTGTAAGCACCTATTGATTGTGTCGATGTGCTATTTTTCCCACCGAAGGTGTGCCAATAGGTTATTTTCCCATCAAAGGTGACCCACACAATGTATTTCCCAGCGAAGGCACCTAGTTACTTTGCCAGCAAGCTGTTTTGCCCACTGAAGGCGTGCTAATGGGATGTTTTGCCTACTGAAGGTGTGCCAACAGACCATTTCTCCATTGAAGGTGCCGAATGGACTGTTTTACCACCTAAGTTGCCTACTGACCATGCCAACAACCTATTTTTTCCACCAAAGTTGCCCTGCAAACTATTTTTCCCATTGTAAGCAGCTAGCGACTTTCACAATGGTTTGTTTTTCCCACCAAAGGTGTGCCAACAGGTAGTTTTGCCTACCGAAGGTGTGCCAACTCGTTGTTTTACCCACTTAAAGTACCTAGCAACCATGCCAATGGGCAATTTTGGCCTCCAAATGTGTGCTAACAGGTTATTTTTCCCACCGAAGGTGTGCGAACAGGCTATTTTTCCCATCAAAGATATGCCAACGTGTTGTTTTTCCCACCGAAGGTGCCGAATGGACTATTTTTCCCACCGAAGGTGCGTAGCGATCGTGCCAACAAGTTGTTTTACGCATTAAAGGTGTGACAACGGGCTGTGTTTCCAACCGAAGGTGCCCAATGTGTTGTTTTTCACATCGAAGGTGCTTATCGACTGTGCCAACATGTTGTTTTTCCCACCAAAGCTATGCCAATGGATTGTTTTTCCCACTGAAAGAGCCTAGCAACATTGCCAATGTGTCAATGTGCAGTTTTCCCATCAAAGGTGTGCCAACTGGATGTTTTTCCCACCCAAGGTGCACTAACGTACAATTTTTCCCCCAAAAGGAGCCTAGCGGCCATGCAAAAGTGTTATTTTGCCTACCGAAAGCACCCATTGACCATGCCAACGTGCTATTTTTTCCACTGAAGGTGTGCCAATGGGTTATTTTCCCATCAAAGGTACCTAGCCATTGTCCCAACGAGCTATTTTGCCCATCGAAGGTGGTCCAACAAGCTATGTTTCCCACCAAAGGTGCCCAACAGGCTTTTTCTCCCATCGAAGTTGCTTAATGATCGTGCCAATGAGCTGTTTTGTGCATCAAAAGTGTGCCCACGGGTTGTTTTTCCCACCAAAGGTGCCCAACAGACTATTTTTCTCACCTAAGGTGCCTAGCGACTATGCCAATGAGTTATTTTGGCCACCAAAAGGGCACCAACGGGCTAGTTTTCCTACCAAAGATGACCCATGGTGTAGCATCCAGCCTCTCGGGCCGGAAGTGTGTAAATGAATTTAAGAATTTTAAAGTGTATTATAGTGAAGGTGCCTCCAATAAAAGAAATTGTGTTTGCAAATAAGTTGTAATGTGTAGAGACACTG
>JAOQML010149008.1:0-14570 GCA_027568935.1 Erythroxylum urbanii | reverse complement strand
GATTCACCCTTGACCAAAGAGGACAATACCTGGAGTGATAGCGGTGGAGGCTGGGCTCCACACTGTAGCGATCCGGCTCGAGAGGCTGGATGCTACAGAAGGTGCCTAGCAACTATGCCAACGGGCTATTTTGCCCACCAAAGGTGCACTAATGGGTTATTTTTCCCATCAAAGGTGCCTAGCAATCATGCCAAGGGGCTGTTTTTCCTACCAAAAATGTGCCAACAAGTTATTTTTCCATTCGAAGGTGCCTGGCGATCGTGTCAACGGGCTACTTTTCACGCCGAAGTTGGCCAACGGAATGTTTTTTTCACTGAAGGCGCCTAGCGACTGTGCTAACGGGCTATTTTTCCTACCAAAAGTGCACCAACTGGCTATTTTTCCCACCGAAGGTTCTCAATGATGTGCCAACGGGTTGTTTTGCCCACCGAAGGTGCGCCAATAGGTTTTTTCCCACCAAAGGTGCCTAACGTTCATACCGACTGGCTGTTTTATCCACTAAAGGTATGCCAACAAGTTTTTTTTCCCACCAAAGATACCTAGCAACCGTGCTAATGGGCTATTTTTCCCACCAAAGGTGCCTAGTGATCGTGCTAATAGCTCATTTTTCCCTCTGAAGGTGCCCAATGACCGTGCCAACCTGCTATTTTTCCTATTGAAGGTGTGCCAACATGTTGTTTTTCCCACCGATAGTGCTTAGTAACTGTGCTAACGGGCTATTTTGCCCACCAAAGGTGTGCCAACGGGCTTTTTCTACCGAAGGCGCATAGCGATGATGCCAATGGGTTGCTTTTCGCACTGAAGGTGCTCAATAGGTTGTGTTTTTCTACCGAAGGTGCCTTGTGACTGTGCCAACGGGCTATTTTACCCACCGAAGCCGTTCCAAACAAGTTGTTTTTCCTACCTAAGGTGCCTAGTGACCATGCCAACATATTGTTTTTCCCACTGAAGGTGCCCAAACTGTTGTTTTCCTCACTGAAGGTGCCTAATAGCTGTGCCAATTAGCTGTTTTGCCCATCGAAGGTGCACCATTAGGTTGTTTTTCCCATTGAATGTGCCTAGTAACCATGCCAAACGGTTATTTTTCTACTAAAGATGTGCCAATGGATTATTTTTCCCACCGAAGGTGCCAAATGATCATGTCAACGGGCTGCTTTTCCCATCGAGGGAGCTTATCGGGATGTTTTTTCCACTGAAGGCGCCAAGCGACCGTGTCAACAGCTATTTTGCCTATCGAAGGTACGCCAATGGGCTGTTTTTCCTAATGAAGGTGCCTAACAACCTTGCCAACGGGCTGTTTGGCCTACCGAAGGTGTGCCAATGAGTTGTTTTTGCCACTGAAGATATCTAACGGGCAATTTTTCCCACCGAAAGTGCGTACAGGCCATGCCAACAGGCTATTTTTCCTATCAAAGTTATGCCAACAGGTTGCTTTGGCTATCGAAGTTGTGCCAATAGGCCGTTTTTCCCACCGAAGGTGCCTAACAGCCTTGCCAACGGGCTATTTGGCCCGCTGAAGGTATGCCAACAGGTTGTTTTTCCCACAAGATAGCCAACGGGTTGTTTTTCCCATCAAAAGTGCATACCGGCCGTGCCAACAGGCTGTTTTACCCATCGAAGTTGTGCCAACAGGATGTTTTTCCCACCGAATGTCCCCCAACGGGCACTTTTCTCACCGAAGGTGCTTAGCGTTCATGTCAATAGGCTATTTTTCCCATCAAAGATGTTCCAACGAGCTATTTTTCCCACTGAAGCTGCCTAGCGATCGTGCCAATAGGCTGTTTTTACCACAGAAGGTGCCCAAAGGGTTGTTTTCCTCGCCGAAGGTGCCTAACAACTGTGCCAACTGGTTGTTTTGCCCACCAAAGGTGCACCAATGGGTTATTTTTCCCACCAAAAGTGCCTAGCAACTGTGCCAACGGGCTATTTTTCCCACCAAAGATGTGCCAACAGGCTATTTCTCCCATCGAAAGTGCCTAGAGATCATGTCAACGGGCTGCTTTTCACGCTGAAGGTGCCCAACGAAATGTTTTTTCCATTGAAGACGCTTAGCGACTGTGCCAACGAACTGTTTTTCCTACCTAAAGTGCACCAATGGGTTGTTTTTCCCACCGAAGGTGCTCAATGATGGGCCAACGGGCTGTTTTGCCCACCGAAGGTGCGCTAATAGGTTTTTTTTCCACCGAAGGTGCCTAGCGACTATGCCAACGCGCTGTTTTCACACCGAAGGTGCATAACGTTCATGCCGACTGGCTATTTTACCCACCAAAGGTATGCCAACGGGTTGTTTTTCCCATCAAAGGTACCTAGCAACTGTGCCAATGGGCTGTTTTTCCCACCAAAGGTGCCTAGTGACCGTGCCAATAGGTCATTTTTCCCACTGAAGGTGCCCAACGATTGTGCCAACCTACTGTTTTGCCCACTGAAGGTGTGCCAACAGGTTGTTTTTCTTACCGACAGTGCCTAGTGACTGTGCTAACGGGCTATTTTTCCCACCAAAGGTGTGCCAACGGCATTTTTCCACCGAAGGCGCCTAGCGAAAATGCCAACGGGCTGCTTTTCCCACCGAAGGTGCTCAATAGGTTGTTTTTCCTGCCGAAGGTGCCTTGCGACTGTGCCAACGGGCTGTTTTACCCATCGAAGCTGTTCCAATTAAGTTGTTTTCCCCACCTAAGGTGCCTAGCGACCATGCCAACATACTGTTTTTCCCACTGAAGGTGCCCAAACTATTGTTTTCCTCACTGAAGGTGTCTAATAGTTGTGCCAATTAGGTATTTTGCCCATTGAAGGTGCACCAACAGGTTGTTTTTCCCATCGAATGTGCGTAGCAACCGTGCCAAAGGGCTATTTTTCTACTAAAGATGTGCCAACGAATTATTTTTCCCACCGAAGGTGCCAAATGATCATGTCAATGGCTGCTTTTCCCATCGAGGGAGCCTATAGGGATGTTTTTTCCACTGGAGGCGCCTAGCGACCGTGTCAACAACTATTTTACCTACCGAAGGTACGCCAACGGGCTATTTTACCTACCGAAGGTGCCTAACAACCTTGCCAATGGGCTGTTTGGCCCACCGAGGGTGTGCCAATAGGTTGTTTTTGCCACCGAAGATATCCAACGGGCTATTTTTCCTACCAAAAGTGCATACCGACCATGCCAACAGGCTATTTTGCCCATCAAAGTTGTGCCAACAGGCTGCTTTGGCCATCAAAGTTGTGCCAACAGGCTATTTTTCCCACCGAAGGTGCCTAACAACCTTGCCAATGGGCTGTTTGGCCTGCTGAAGGTGTGCCAACGGGTTGTTTTTCCCACCAAAGATATCCAACGGGCTATTTTTCCCACCGAAAGTGCATACTGGTCGTGCCAACAGGCTGTTTTGCCCATCAAAGTTGTGCCAACAGGCTGTTTTTCCTACCGAATGTGCCCAACGAGCATTTTTCTCACCAAAGGTGCCTAGCATTCATGTCAACGGGCTGTTTTTCCCATCAAAGATGTGCCAATGGGCTTTCTTCCCACCGAAGTTACCTAGCAATTGTGGCAACGAGCTGTTTTGGCCACCAAAGGTGTCCCAATGGGCTGTTGTTTCTACCAATGGTGCCTAGCTACCGTGCCAACCAGCTATTTTTCCCACTAACAGTGTCTAGCGTTTGTACTGACAGGCTGTTCTACCCACCGATGGTGCCCAACAGGTCGTTTTCCTTACCAAAAGTTTCTGTCAACTATGCCAACTAGCTATTTTTCCCACCGAAGGTGTGGCAACGAGCTATTTTTTTAGCCAATGATGCATAGTGACCATGCCAACGGGCTGTTTTCCTTACCGAAGGTACCTAGCAACCGTGCAAACTGGCTGTTTTGCCAACTGAAGGTGTGCCAACAAGCTATTTTCCACCAAAAGTGCCTAGCGACAGTGCCAATGGGTGTTTTTCCCACCGAAGGTGGCTTGTGTCCGTGCTAACGGACTATTTTGCCCACCAAATGTGTGGCAATGTGATTTTTTCCAGCCGAAGGTGCCTAGCAACCGTGCCAATGGGCTGTTTTTCCCACCGAAGGTGTGCCAATGGTCTGTTTATCCCATCGAAAGTGACCAACGGGCTATTTTTCCAATAGAAGATGCATAGCGATAGTGCCAACTGGCAATTTTGCCCACTGAAGTTATGCCAACGAGTTGTTTTGCCCAGAAACTGTGCCAATAGATTGTTTTTCCCACCGAAGGTGTCCAGTGTCTGTGCTAACAGGCTGTTTTTCACACCAAAGGTGCCTAAAGACCATGCCAATGGGCTATTTTTTACCCACCGAAGCTGTTCCAAATGGGCTATTTTTCCTACCGAAGGTGCCTAGCGTTTGTGCCAACATGTTGTCTTCCCACTGAAGGTGCCTAGCGTCTGTGCCAACTGGCTATTTTTCCCAACGAAGGTGTGCTAACGAGCTGTTTTTCCCACCAAAGGTGCCTAGCAGCCGTGCCAACGGACTGTTTTGCCCACCAAAGGTGTGCTGACGGGCTATTTCTCCCACCGAAGGTGCCTAACGGGCTGCTTTTCTTACCGAAGGTACCTAGCGACCGTGCCATCGAGCTATTTTGCCCACCGATGGTGTGCCAATAGGTTATTTTTCACACCGAAGGTGCCCAACGGGTTGTTTTTCCTATCAAAAGTGCCTAGCAATCATGCCAATAGGCTGTTTTCCCACCGAAGGGGTTCCAAACAGGCTATTTTTTGGACCGAAGGTGCCTACCAATCGTGCCAGCAAGCTGTTTTTCCCACTGAAGGTGCCCAAAGGGTTGTTTTCCTCTCGGAAGGTGCTTAACAACTGTGCAAACTGGATATTTTGCCCTTTGAAGATGCACCAATGGATTGGTTTTCCCATCGAACGTACCTAGCAACTGTGCCAACGGGCTGTTTTTCCCACCAAAGATGTGCCAATGGGCTTTTTTTCCTACCGAAGGTACCTTGCGATCGTGTCAACGGGCAGTTTTTCCCATCGAAGGTGCCCAACATGATGTTTTTTCCACTAAAGGTGCATAGCAACCATGCCAATGAGCTGTTTTGCGTGCCGAAGGTGCAAAAACTGGCTGTTTTTCCCATCATAGGAGCCTAACGACATTGCCAATGGGATGTTTTCCTACCAAAGGTGTGCCAACGGGTTCTTTTTCCCACTGAAGGTGCCTAGCCATCGTGCCAACAGGCTGTTTTTACCACTGAAGGTGCCCAAAGGGTTGTTTTCCTCGCCGAAGGTGCTTAACAACTATGCCAACTGGCTATTTTGCACATCGAAGTTGCACCAATGGGTTATTTTTCCCATCAAAGGTGCCTAGCAACCATGCCAAGAGGCTGTTTTCCCACCGAAGGTTCTCAACGATGTGCCAATGGGCTATTTTTCCCACCGAAAGTATGCCAATAGGTTGTTTTTCCCACCGAAGGTGCCTAGCGACTGTGCCAATGTGCTGTTTTTCACACTTGAGGTGCCTAACGTTCATACTGACTGGCTGTTTTACCCATTGAAGGTATGCCAACGGGCTATTTTTCCCACCAAAGATACCTAGTAGCCGTGCCAACGGGCTATTTTTCCCACCAAAGGTGCCTAGTGACCGTGCCAACAGGCCATTTTTCCCACTGAAGGTGCCTAATAAGCTATTTCTCTTACCGAAGGTGCCCAACGGTTGTGGCAACTTGCTGTTTTACCCACTAAAGGTGTGCCAACAGGTTATTTTTGCCACCAAAAGTGCCTAGTGACTGTGTTAATGGGCTATTTTGCCCACTGAAGGTGTGCCAACGGGCTTTTTTCTATCGAAGGCACCTAGCGACGATGCCAACAGGCTACTTTTCGCATCGAAGGTGCTCAATAGGTTGTTTTTCCCATTGAAGATGCCTTACGACTATGCCAATGGGCTGTTTTGCCCACCAAATCCTTTCCGAACAAGCTATTTTTCCTACCTAAGGTGCCTAGCGACCATGCCAATAGACTGTTTTTCCCACTGAAGGTGCCCAAACTGCTGTTTCCTCACTGAAGGTGCCTAACAGTTGTGCCAATTAGCTGTTTTGCTGATCGAAGGTGCACCATCAGGTTGTTTTTCCGATCGAATGTGCCTAGCAACCGTGCCAAAGGGCTATTTTTCCTACTAAAGATGTGCCAACGAATTATTTTTCTCACCGAAGTTGCCTGACGATCATATCAACAGGCTGCTTTTCCTACCGAAGGAGCCTATCGGGATGTTTTTTCCACTAAAGGCACCTAGCGACCATGTCAATGAGCTATTTTACCTATCGAAGGTGTGCCAACGGACTGTTTTTCCCACCAAAGGTGCCTAGTGATGTGCCCTCTGTCTATTTTTCCCACTAAACGTTCCTAGCATCCATGTGAACAGATTGTTTTCCTCAATGAAGGTGTCCTAACTAGTTGTTTTTCCCACCAAAAGTGCCTAGCGACTGTGCCAAGTGACTGTTTTGCCTAATGAAGGCTTCCTAACGGGCTGTTCGTTCTACCATAAGTGCCTAGTGACCATGCCAATGGGCTGTTTTTCCCACCAAAGATGTGCCAACAGGCTGTTTTTCCCAATGAAGGTGTGCCAACGGGTTGTTTTTCTAACCAAAGGTGCCTAGCGATCATGTCAAAAGGTTGTTTTTCCCACTGAAGATGCTCATCGGGTTGTTTTCCTTACTGAAGGTGCCCAACAATCGTGCCAACTGGCTGTGTTGCCCACTGAAGGTGTGCCGAAGGGTTGTTTTTCCCACTAAAGGTGCCTAGCGACTGTGCCAACGAGTTGTTTCACCCGCTGACGGTGGGTTAACTGGCTTTTTTGCCACTAAAAGTGCCTAGCAACCATGCCAACAGGCTGTTTTATCCACCAAAGATGCCTAGCAATCATGTCAGCAGGCTGTTTTCCAGCTGAACGTGCCCAAAGGGCTGTTTTCCTCACCCAAGGTGCTTAACAACTACGCCAGCTACCTGTTTTGCCCATTGAAGGTACGTCAACAGGTGGTTTTCCCATCGAAGGTGCCTCGCAACCGTGCCAACAGGCTATTTTTCCCACCAAAGATGTGCCAACGAGTATTTTTCCATCGAAGGTGCTAATAAGTATTTCTCATTAGGCTGCTTTTCCCACCAAAGGTACCCAATGGGATGTTTATTCCACTGAAGGCACCTAGCGATCGACCCAACAGGCTATTTTCCATACCGAAGGTGCCCCAACAAATTGTTTTTCCCACCAAAGGTGCCTAGTGACTGTGCCAACGGGCTGTTTTGCCCACCAAAGGTGTGCCCATGGGCTGTTTTTCCCACTGAAGGTATCCAATGGGCCGTTTTTCGTTTCGAAAGCACCTAGCGGTCATGCCAACGGGCTATTTTACCAATCGAAGGTGCTCCAAACGGACAATTTTTCCTATCGAAGGTGCCTAGCAACTGTGCCAGCAGGCTGTCTTTCCCACTAAAGGTGCCCAAAGGTTTGCCAACGAGTTGTTTTTCCCACTGAAAGTGAACAATGAGTTGTTTTGCCCATCGAAGGTGAGCCAAAGAGCTGTTTTTCCCACTGAAAGTGACCAATGGGTTGTTTTACCCACCGAAGGTGTGCCAACAAGCTGTTTTTTCCCACCGAAGTGCCTAGCGACTGTGACAACGTGCTGTTTTTCACACCGAAGGTGCCTAACGTCTGTGTCAACTGGTCATTTTACGCACCAAAGGTATGCTGACAGGTTGTTTTTCCCACCGAAGGTGCCTAGTAACTGTGCTAATGGGCTGTTTTTCCAACCAAAGGTGCCTAGGGACCATGCCAATGGGTTGTTTTTCCCATTGCAAGTGCCCAACGGGCGATTTTTCTTACCAGAGGTGCCGAACGATCGTGCCAACCTACTATTTTTCCCACTGAAGGTGTGCCAACAGGCTGTTTTTCCTACCAACGGTGCCTAGTGATTGTGCTAACAGGCTATTTTGCCTACCGAAGATGTGCCAACGGGCTTTTTACTACCGAAGGTGCCTAGCGACAATGCCAATGGGCTGCTTTTCCCATCGAATGTGCCCAACAGGTTATTTTTCCCACCAAAGGTGCCTTGTGACTGTGCCAACGGGCTGTTTTGCCCATCGAAGCTATTCCAAAAGGGCTATTTTTCCTACCTAAGGTGCCTAACGGCCATGCCAACAGGATGTTTTCCCACCGAAGGTGCCTAAAATGCTGTTTTCCTCACCAAAGGTGCCTAAAAGCTGTGCCAACTAGCTGTTTTCTAATTGAAGGTGCACCAACAAGTTGTTTTTCCCTTCAAATGTGCTTAGAAACCATGCCAAACGGCTATTTTTCCCACTAAAGATGTGCCAACGGGTTATTTTTCCCACCGAGGGTGCCTGACAATTGTGTCAATGGGCTGCTTTTCCCACCGAAGGAGCCTATCAGGATGTTTTCTCCACTAAAGGCGCCTAGCGACCGTGTCAACTGGCTTTTTTCCCTATCGAAGGCACATCAACAGGCTGTTTTTTCCACTGAAGGTGCTTAGAAACCTTGCCAACCGGCTGTTTGGCCTGTCGAAGGTGTGCCAACGGGTTGTTTTTCTAACCAAAGGTACCCAACGAAATGTTTTTCCCACCGAAAGTGCATACCGATCGTGCCAACAGGCTGTTTTACCCATCGAAGTCATGCCAATAGGCTATTTTTCCCACCGAAGGTGCCTAGCGACTGTGACAACGTGCTATTTTTCACACCGAAGGTGCCTAACGTCTGTGCCAACTGGCCGTTTTACGCAGCAAAGGTATGCCAACAGGTTTTTTTCCCACCAAAGCTGCCTGGCAATCGTGCCAACGGGTTGTTTTTCCCACTGCAAGTGCCCAACGGGTGATTTTTCTTATCGGAGGTGCCTAAGGACCTTGCCAACCTACTGTTTTGCACATTAAAGGTGTGCCAACAGGCTGTTTTTCCCACCAACGGTGCCTAGTGATTGTGTTAACAGGCTATTTTGCCCACCGAAGGTGTGCCAACGGGCTTTTTTCTATCGAAGGTGCCTAGTGACGGTGCCAACGAGCTGCTTTTCCCACCGAATGTGCCTAACAGGTTGTTTTTCCCATCGAAGGTGCCTTGCGACTGTGCCAACGGACTATTTTCCCCATCGAAGTTGTTCCAAATGGGCTATTTTTCCCACCTAAGGTCTCTAACGACCATGCCAACAGGCTATTTTTCCCACTGAAGGTGCCCAAAATGTTGTTTTCCTCACCAAAGGTACCTAATAGCTGTGCCAACTAGCTGTTTTTCCAATTGAAGGTGCACCAACAGGTTGTTTTTCCCATCAAATGTGCTTAGCAACCATGCCAAAGGGCTATTTTTCCTGCTAAAGATGTGCCAACGAGTTATTTTTCTCACTAAGTGCCTGACGAATATGTCAACGGGCTGCTTTTCCCACTGAAGGAGCCTATCGGGATGTTTTTTCCACAAAAGGCACCTAGCGATAATGTCAACCGGCTTTTTTCCCTATCAAAGGTATGTCAATGGGCTGTTTGGCCCGTCAAAGGTGTGCCAACGGGTTGTTTTTCCAACTAAAGGTACCCAACGGGCTATTTTTCCCATCGAAAGTGCATACCGACTGTGCCAACAGGTTGTTTGGCCCATCGAAGTTGTGCCAATAGACTATTTTTCCCACCAAAGGTGTCCAACGGGCTATTTTTCCTATCGAAGGTGCCTAGCATCCATGCCAACGGGCTTTTTCCTACTGAAGGTGTCTAGCAATTGTGGCAATGGGCTGTTTTGCCCACCGAAGGTGTCCCAATAGGCTGTTGTTCCCACCAATGGTGCCTAGCGATCGTGCCAACTAGCTATTTTTCCCACTGAAGGTGTCTAGCGTCCGTTTTGATAGGCTATTTTACCCACCAAAGGTGACTAATGGGTTGTTTTCCTTACTAAAGGTGCCTGTCGACCGTGCCAACTGAAGGTGTGCCAGTGGGATGTTTTTCCCACCAAAGGTGCCTAACGATAGTGCCAACGGGTGTTTTTTCCACTGAAGGTGCCTTGCGTCAGTGCTAACGGGCTGTTTTGCATACCAAAGGTGTGCCAATCGGCTTTTTTCTCACTGAAGGTGCCTAGCGATTGTGCTAATGGGCTATTTATCCCATCGAAAGTGTGCCAACAAGCTATTTTTCCCACCGAAAGTGACCAACGGGCTGTTTTTCCAACTGAAGGTGTGTAACGACCATGCCAACTGGCTATTTTGCCCACTAAAGGTGTGCCAATGGGCTATTTTCCCCATCAAAGGTGTCTAGTGTCCGTGTTAACAGGCTATTTTTCCCATCAAAGGTGTGCGAATGGACTGTTTTTCCCACTGAAGGTGCCTAGTGACCACGTCAATGGGCTATTTTGTCGACTGAAGCCATTCCAAATTGGTTTTTTACCACCGAAGCTGCCTAGCGACTGTGCCAATAGGTTGTTTTTCCCACTGAAAGCGCCTAGCGTCTGTGCCAACTGGATGTTTTGAGCAACGAAGGTGCACCAACGGGCTATTTTTCCCACCAAAGGTGCGTAGCGACCATGCCCTTGGGCTACTTTTTCCACTAAAGGTGCCTAATGTCCATGCAAACGGGTTGTTTTCCCCACCAAAGGTGTCCTAACTAGTTATTTTTTCCCATCGAAAGTGCCCAGCGACCATGCCAAGTGATTGTTTTGTCGACTGAAGATTTCCTAACGAGCTGTTTGTCCCATAAAAAATGCCTAGCGACCACGCCAACGGGCTATTTTTCCAACTAAAGGTGTGCCAATGGGTTGTTTTGCCCATCAAAGGTGTGCCAACGGGTTGTTTTTCCTAGCAAAGGTGCCTAGCGATCATGTCAACAGGCTGTTTTTGCCACTAAAGCTGCCCAACAAGTTGTTTTCCTTACTGAAGGTGCCCAACGACTGTGCCAACCTGCTGTTTTGCCTACTAAAGGTGTGCCATTGGGTTTCCCACCGAAGGTGCCTAGCGACTGTGCCAACAGGCTATTGTTCCCACCAAAGGTGCCTGTTGACTGTGTCAACGGCTGTTTTGCTCACTGAAGGTGTGCCAAAGGGCTTTTTTCCTACTGAAGGTGCCTAGAGACCATGCCAACAAGTTGCTTTTCTGACTGAAGGTGCCCAACAGGTTATTTTACCCACCGAAGGTGCCTAACAATCGTGCTAGCAGGCTATTTTTCCCATTAAAGGTGACCAAAAGGCTGTTTTCCTCACCAAAGGTGCCTAACAACTGTGCCAACTGGCTGTTTTGCTCACAGACTGTGTGCCAACAGGTTATTTTTCCATCGTAGGTGCCTAACAACCGTGCAACAGGTTGTTTTTCCCACTAAAGATGTGCCAACGGGCTATTTTTCCACCGAATGTGCCTGGTCATCTTATCAATGAGCTGCTTTTCCCACCAATGGTGCCCAACAGGATGTTTTCTCCACTAAAGGCACCTAGAAACCATGCCAACGGGGTGTTTTGCCTACCGAAGGTGCACCAACGGGCTGTTTTCCTACCGAAGGTGCCTAACGACCGTGCCAATAGTTTTTTTTCCCACTAAAGGTGTGCCTACCGGCTGATTTTCCCACCGAAGATATCCAACGAGCTATTTTTCCTATCGAAAGCACCTGACGTTTGTGCCAATGGACTGTTTTACCCATCGAAGATGCTCTAAATGGGTTGTTTTTCCTACCAAACGTGCCTAGCAACCGTGCCAATAGATTGTCTTTCCTACTGAAGGTGCCCAAAGGGTTGTTGTCTGCACCGAAGATGCCTAACATCAATGCCAACTAGTTGTTTTGCCCATCGAAGGTGCTCAAACAGATTTTTTCCCATCGAAGGTGCCTAACAACCGTGCCAACGGGCTATTTATCCTACCGAAGGTGCCTGGCGATCATTTCAACAAGCTGCTTTTCCCACTTAAGTGCCCAATGGGATGTTCCTTCCACTGAAGGTGCCTAGTGACTATGCCAACGGGCTGTTTTGCCTACCGAAGGTGAGCCATCAGGCTATTTTTCCCATTGCAGGTGCCTAGTGATCGTGCCAACGGGATGTTTTACCCACCGAAGGTGTGCCAATGGGATGTTTTGCCCATCGAAAGTTCCCAACAGGTTGTTTTCCCCACCAAAAGTGCCTAGCGACCGTGACAATGGGTTGTTTTGCCCACCAAAATTGTGCCAACGGGTTGTTTCCCCCCCCAAAGGTGCCCAATGGGTTGTTTTTCCCACCGAAAGTGCCTAGCGGCCGTGCCAACGTGCAATTTTACCCACTGAAGGTATGCCAACGAGCTATTTTTCCCACCGAAGATGCCCAACGGGCTGTTTTTCCCACTGAAAGTGTAGAGACGGTGCCAATGGGCTGTTTATCCCATCGAAGGTGCCTAGAGATCGTGCCAACTAGATGTTTTTCCCACCCTATGTGCCTAGCAACCGTGCCAACATGCTGTTTTGTCCACCAAAAGTGTGTCAACGGGCTATTTTTTCCACCCTAAGTGCCGAGAGACTGTGCCAACAGGCTGTTTTGCCCACTCAAGGTGTGCCAACGGGTTGTTTTTCCCACTGAAGGTGCCCAACGGGCTGTTTTTCCCATCGAAAGTACCTAGCAAGCATGCCAACAGACTATTTTGCCCACTGAAGGTGTGCTGACGGGCGATTTTTCCCATCGAAGGTGCCCAATAGGCTATTTTTCCCAATGAGGATGCCCAACGGTCTATTTTTCCTACCGAAGGTGCCTAGCGTCTGTGCCAAGGGGATGTCTTGCCCACTAAAAGTGTGCCAACGGGCTACTTTTCTTACTGAAGGTGCCTAGTTACCATGCCAACGGACTGTTTTGCCCATCGATGTTGTGCCAACGGGTTGTTTTTCTCACCAATGGTGTCTAGCAAGCTTGCCAATGTGTTGTTTTCCCCACCGTAGGCGCCTAACGTTTGTGCCAACTGACTGTTTTATCCGCCAAAGGTGTGCCAACGGGCTATTTTTCCCACTGAAGGTGCCTAGCGACCATGCCAACGGGCTATTTTGCCCACCAAAGGTGCCTACTGACTATGCTGACAAGCCTTTTCTCCCACTGAAGTTGCCCAACGGGCTATTTTCCGTATTGAAGGTGCCTAACGACTATGCCAACCGGTTGTTTTTCCCACTGAAGGTGTGACAACAAGCTGTCTTTCCAACGACGATGCCTAGTGACTGTGTCAGCGGGCTGTTTTGCCCACCGTAGGTGTGCCAATGGGCTTTTTTCCTACCGAAGGTGCCTACCAACCCTACCAACGGGCTGCTTTTCCCACCGAAGGTGCCCAATAGGTTGTTTTTCCCACCAAAGGTGTCTTGCGATCGTGCCAACAGGCTATTTTGCCAATCGAAGCCGTTCCAAACGGGCTATTTTTCCTACTAAAGGTGCCTAGTGACCATGCCAATAAGCTGTTTTTCCCACTGAAGGTGCTTAACATCTGTGTCAAAAGGTTATTTTGCCTAATGAAGGTGTGCCAACGAGCTATTTTTCCCACCGAAGGTACCTAGAGATCGTGCCTTCGGGCTATTTTTCCCACTAAAGGTGTCTAGCATCTATGCAAACTGGCTATTTTCCCACTGAAGGTGTACTAACTAGTTGTTTTCCCCACTAAAAGTCCTAGCGACCGTGTCAAGAGACTGTTTTGGCCACCTAAGGTTTCCTAACGAGTTGTTTGTCCCACCAAAAGTGCCTAACGACCATACCAATGGGCTTTTTTTCCCATCAAAGGTGTGTTGGGCTGTTTAGCCCACGGAAGGTGTGCCAACGGGTTGTTTTTCCCACCAAAGGTGCCTAGCGATCGTGTCAATAGGCAGTTTTTCCCACTGAATGTATCCAACGGGCTGTTTTTTGCACCAAAGGTGTGTCAACGGGCTGTTTTGCCTACCGAAGGTCTGCCAATGGGTTGTTTTTCCCACCAAAGGTGCCTAGCAATTGTGTCAACAGGCCATTTTTCTCACTGAAGGTGCCCAACGAGCAGTTTTCCTTACTGAAAGTGCCCAACGACCGTGCCAACCGGCTGTTTTGTCCACTGAAGGTGTGCCAACTGGTTGTTTTTCCCACCGAAGGTGCCTAGCGACTGTGCCAATAGGCTGTTTTACCCACCGAAGGTGTGCCAACGGGCTTTTTACCACCGAAGATGCCTAACGACCATGCCAACGGGTTGCTTTTCCTATCGAAGGTGCCCAACAGGCTATTTACCCATCGAAGGTGCCTAGCGATCGTGCCAGCAAGTTGTTTTTCCCACTGAAGGTACCCAAAGGGTTATTTTCCTCACCAAAGATGCCTAGCAACTGTGCCGACTGGCTGTTTTGCCCACTAAAGGTGAGCCAACAGGTTGTTTTCCTATCGAAGGTGCCCAACAACCGTGCCACGGGCTCTTTTTCCCACCAAAGATGTGCCAACAGGCTATTTGTCTAACAAAGGTGCCTGGCAATCTTGTCAACGAGCTGCTTTTCCCACCAAAGGTGCCCAACAGGATGTTTTTTCCACTGAAGCTTCCTAGCGACCCAGCCAACGGGCTGTTTTGCCTACCGAAGGTGCGCTAATGGGTTGTTTTTCCTATCAAAGTTGCCTAGTGACTGTGCCAACCGGCTGTTTGGTCCACTAAAGGTGTGCCCACGGGCTGTTTCC
>JAOQML010148923.1:0-14577 GCA_027568935.1 Erythroxylum urbanii | reverse complement strand
GGCACGGATCCGGGTATCACTGTCGATATCGGGTTCGGGTCCGGCGGGAGTGGGGTGTTACAGATTGTTAAGCATCAAGTTTAATTTAGATTACTTTGATTTAAGAGTTTTTATACTTTTCTTTATGTATTTACAGGAGCATAAACACAAGGAGTACGCGAAAATTGACAGAAATTAGCAAAGAAGAAGTTTGGGGCATAAAGTAGAGACACATCAGGACATCTTAGAATGATGAATGAGAAATCTAAAGAGCTAGATGCTGAGAAAAAATATAAAGAACAATGATGGAAGATAATTATTATAGGGAGCGAGAACTTTTGCGAATTACAATGAAGCGCAATATGGTTGGGGAAATACCAATTCTTATTGGAACACATACACTGCAGGATGGTAGAACCACCCAAATTTTTATTGGCCCAACAATGCAACTACTCATATGGGACATCAAGACCTATTTGAATTTCAACAAGATCAAATTGGAGCGATGGAGAGTAAGTTGGAAAAGTTTATGGAGATGTTTGGTTCTAAACTAGCAGCTCAGGAAGAGAACCAGAAGAGGATGTTTTCCAGCCAAGAGGAAAGTCAAAAGAGACTAGAAAAGAAATTTGATCAAATTCTTAAAAATCATGTCGCTTTTATTCACAACCTGGAGATTCAAGTAAGACTACTTTCCCGTGAATTTTGTAAGAGAAGTGTGGAAGAATCTCTAAGAAATATAGAATTACATCAACTAGAGCAATATGAGGCTATCACACTTAAGAATGAGGAAGAGCTAGAAGAGCCAGTGGAACACCATGCTGAACCCTACCCTACTTTATTGAAGAACAAAAGACGAAAAAAGAGATTGAAGAAAAGAATGCCAACCCTCCTTATTATTTACTAGTTCTTGATATACCAAAAGTGAACATCAAAAAAGCTTGGGTAGATGTTTATAAAAAGAATGATGTCTTTTGGATTGATGATGATCAAGAGACATTTAACATGAATGATGTATCTAAGAATCCAAAGGATAGTAGCTCATTCAAGACAATTGATGTGTTCAAATTCTCTGAAGAATAAGCAGACAAAGAACAGATGACAACAGACATCAAGTTTAAAGAAGTTATGGAAGTCTCTGTTTGTGAAGTGGAAGAAGCAGAGGAGACAAAGGTGTTTAAGGAAGAAAGATAGCAACTCACCTTTGTACATGAAAAACTGTTGGATTCAATGGAAGATTCAGGGAGCTTCGTTATTCCCTATTTTAATGACAGTTTGTTAATTAAAAGGACATTGATGAAATTAATTGGTTTTCTTAACTTTATCAATATTTTCCTTCTATTTATTTTTCAATTTGTAGCTTACTTACAGGCTACAAAATCAGTGTTGAACGAAAAACGTGGAAGCAAGCCGCTTCTAATTGGTCCTGGATGAGTTTTCAAGGATAGAGAGTCAAGCTACAGATGTTAAAAGAAACACTACATGGGAGGCAACCAATGGAATTCTATTTCCTTTTGATTGTTTTGTTTACCTATTTTTTGTTTGCTTTCTTTAGTTATAATCATTTTTTAATTGAGTTTGATTGATGTTCATGTTGATTTTGTTTGAATTTCAACTTGTTTTCTTTTCATATTTCTTGTTGATGATATTATCTTGAGGTGTTTGTAGGATTTGGGATTATGGAGAATTCATTTAAGCTTGGAAGAAGGTTTGAAAATGTGAGGATCACCAATTCCCACGTCCGTAGGTTTTGTGGTGATTCCCACGAACGTGGGAATCCTCTCCAGAAAGTTTATGGAGAGGAATCCCACGCTTGTGGGAATTGTGGGCGAGGGAATCCAACACCGGAGGGAAACTTAAGTTTCCCTCCCATTTTTTCTCTCACCCTATCTTCAAAATTTTCATACTCTCTCTCTCCTACCCACAAATTTCTCTCCTCTCACTCTCTAAAATTCTTTAATCTCCCTTTAGATTCTTGATAGTTTCTTTAATTCTTTCATTATTCTTCATTCTTTTCATTTTCATACATTAATCTCTACAAACAACAAAGATTTTGATAAGTTTTGTTTGTTCTCTCTTTCCAAAGCACGAATTTTACTTTCTCTCTCTTATTCTTGTAGGTTTTTCTATAACAATGGCACCAAAGAAGATGATAGCTCAAAAACCAAGTGACGAACTACGCCGTCAAGTTTTCAGTGAAGGCAAAAACAATTTTGTGGCAATTTACCGATCTCCCTTCCCAATTTACTTAGAAGACAAAGGTATGCGCTTATGTGATGTTAAGGATACGGGAATAATCACTCCAAGGTATTTTGATTTTGCATTGTTAGAGGACACAAGAGTGAGGACAAAGATTAAGCGTTTAGCTGACAACATGAGGTGGAATAGGTTCATTCGATGTGACATGCATATCACCCTATGATGACAACTAAAATTTTCACTACTGTCCATTATACCCCAAAAAATGGACGTGTTTTGATTTAGATTTTTCGGAGTTGTGTATAAATTGGATTATAATATCATGCATCATCTTTTCGATTTCCAAAATACAAAAGTTTTA
Source organism: Erythroxylum urbanii (assembly GCA_027568935.1). Classification (NCBI taxonomy): domain Eukaryota; kingdom Viridiplantae; phylum Streptophyta; class Magnoliopsida; order Malpighiales; family Erythroxylaceae; genus Erythroxylum; species Erythroxylum urbanii. The sequence continues at coordinate 12,041 of JAOQML010148923.1, read as the reverse complement.
GATGATTATCCCGAATTTGATGTGGATTCCTATTGGAAGATTTTAAAGGGGGAAGACAGTTTTGATTCACACAATGCACTGAATGCTTTAATACACAGTGTCAATCATTTGTTGTTGCATAAATTTATTTGTTTAACTATGTTTAATAAAATAGAAAGTAGCAAATGTTTGGCTAAAGAACTTTTCTTCTGATGGTGTATGGATCACGAGGTTAGAATCAACAAACCCTTTAGAATTTTTAGATTAATTGTCAATGTTGTTAATAAGCAAAGTTCATATTTTGGAATAAGGTATATTGTTACTACTTTAGCTTGTTTTTATAACCATAATTTGGAAGAGGTGTGTACAACACCACACGATATGTTTGACATATCCTTTTTGAGATGTCTTAAGATTGTGGAGGTTTATTCTATGGAACTCCATAATCTTTATACATGTACTATAGTGAAAAACAGGAGAAGCATCAGTGTAGCCGTATCCTGACCTTCCATATCCTGAATAGCTCAGGATCCAGAGGACGAAGCAGAAGCAGCAGAACCTACCGCCCAATAAGGGCTGACCAACTCGTACAAACCCTTGAACAAATAGCCTCTAACCAATAACATATGACATCTCAACTAAATGAGCTTAGCACACAAATGCGAACAGTGTATAAGGAGCAGCGTAGTTTGAAGAAGAGGTTCCTCAACTTTTGTCAGAGGAACAATTTTAAAGCTCGTATGCTATCACCGTCACCATAATCATCGGAATAAGCTTTTATTATCCCTTAAACTTTTAAATTTTGTTGTTTCTTGTGTGTGAGTGCATTTCTTTTCATGTGTATTTGGTTTCATATTATTTGTTTGTGTGTTATGTCTTTTGTTTAGTTCTAATTTCTTTAATTTTGATTTGATTTCGGTATCTTCTGTTTGGGCCATATCATTCGTTTGTTTAAATTTCTTTTGTTAAGTTTGTTGTCTTTTTTTGATGTCATTTCCCTTCATTTGGTTATTGACTTGTCACATTGAGGACAATGTGATCTTTAAGTATGGGGAGGTGACATCAACTTTCTTAATTGCATTTTTTAATTGTGTTGAATAGGATGCATGTTTAGGCATATTGTATGTGCTTTATGTTAGCAATGGAACCACTTTTGAGTCACTCTGATAAATATTGCCATAAAATTCTATCATGTAGTTGGAATCAGATTTAATGCATGGTTGAACTTGGATTAGGCTACTTGAGTAGAAAGTGAACCATATAGAGTGATCAAAAGTAGTTGTTACATAAGCTTAGTCACAAATCGATATTTGAACAATGATGTAGTATAGAGATGCATAATGAGTTTTCAATTGAGCCAAAGTGAGGATTGAGCCATATGACTCCATCTATGGTCATTTCATTTCTTTGTGAGTGTTACTTCCGTATGTTACTACCTTCAGAACTTGCTTTGAATCGGTTTGAGTCTACTGAACGCATGCTTAATAGAGATGATCTAGGCTCTTTTTGTATTAACCCTAGGCTTAAATGACCTACCCATTAATTATCCCTTGCTACCCTCATTGAGCATTAACCTTTTGATTGAGAAACATCTGAATTTTTAAAACTTTAGACCCCATTATCCTACGCTTTTCACAAGCTCAGTAGAGTATTAAGTAAAATATTAGCTAGGATTGTGTGAAATTTTTACCGAGACAAATTAAGTATATTTCTGCCTGTGGACTACAGTATATATGGTGCTAGTTTTGATCTATAGTTCTTCCATGTATGAAGAAAAAGAAAGAAAAATGAAAAAAAGAAGAAGAAAAGAAAGGAGTTAATAACATCAATAAGTGTAGAATATCAGTTATATTTGTATGTCTCGCAGTTATGTTTAGTTATCCCATTTTTATCTGCTTGTACTTTACTTATGCTTGTGCTTAACCCTTTTCCATTTCATTTGAGCCACCTTAACCCTGACCATATTACAACCCTAAACAAGTCCTTTTGATCTATTTATGCATGCAATTATTGTAGAGGAGAATTGGTGTATTAGGAAGCCTATGGTAGTGTAGTTTTCTATAGGAAGTTTGAGTGAAACACTAACCCTTAAACACTTGAACGAAATGAGTGAAAACCATGAGGAAGATTCATTTGTGCATCTTTACTTATCTTTGAGTGTTTGTGCTAATTGTGAGTTTGCTTATGTACACCAATGAAAAAGTAGTCATGATATGTGCATTAACTTGATATTTAAGTTGGCTTGAATTCGAGGGATTGTATGTTTTAATTTATGTGAAAATGTAGTGGTAGAATTGAGTGGTTTTATTTATTTTGCTTGAGGATAAGCAAAGATTCAAGTATGGGGATATTGATAGGTGTGCATTAGGATATGTTTTTATAGGTAATTTGTAAGTGTTTTCTAGCATAATTGTTCTTTATTGTTCTAGTTTAGGATTCATTTTGTATGCATTCATTAAGTTTGATTTCCATTGTGTTCTTGTGTATTGGATGCTAATTGAGGGTAAGAATTGCTTATTTTTGTGTAGGAAAGGAGAGGAAGCAAGTTGGAGGATGAACAAGAGAGTATAGAAGAGAAGACAAGAGTATTACATCTGGGACAAATTCCCACATTCATGTGAATTAGGCAAATTCCCACAGATGTGGGAAATCACAATAGAATGTTTCTGCCTATAATTCCCATGCTCGTGGGAATCATGCAGATTCTGATGGACGTGGGAATTGTAATCTGAGGCAATCTACAAGGCTTCATTAAACCTAGGATTTTTGGATTATAAAAAGAACATTAAGCCTCCATCTTCAAGGAAGATGACACCTACCTAAAGAAAGACCATCCTTGGGTGAAGAACACATGTTTGGAGCATCAAGGAAAGATTGAAAACAAGGATTATCATCAAGATTGGGCAAAATAGCACATCAACACCAAAATTCCAGATTTTGGCAAAGAAGAGAAGGAGTTTTCTTATTCACTTTATATCATTTTAATATCTTCCTTTCTTTGTAAAGATGGATTATTTGAATGTTGATGGTGTTATGGATACTATGTTAGGCTAATTTCATAGTAGGGATTGTTTTTTCATTATTTTGTCAAAACTTATGTTTTATTGAATTGAATGAAGTGTCTTTGATAATTATTGTTCTTAATTGTCATCTTACAACAAATCGAGAGAGTGAGTGAGATGAAAATCGTGTCGAGAGAGTGAGTGAGATGAAAATCATGTAGGATTGTACAATGAGAGTTGGCGACCTATAAACTAGCAATTATTATGTCAATTGAATAATTAGAAGAGAGATCTCAATTAATCAATTGATCATCCATAGGATAGTGTAACAACTAGTTAAATCTGTAGAGTTATTGGTAGGTTGAGAGATCGTTCAATCGATTCCCGTCAATTCAATTAGGGACAAATAGTTACATTTTGAGAGAGGATAATTAGTACATTCAAAAATTTAGGGTGAAACACAATTCAATCAATAAAATATGAGGGAGACAGAATAAGGAAAAAGTAATCTCTAGCATTTAGATCCTTAAATTCACGCTTTCTGCAATCGCGGTATTGTCCCTTGTTTTAGTTAGTCTTTTAATTTTAATTTAATTTTCTAGATTAATTGCATTAAATAATTTTATTTCTTAAATAAAGTTTTTTCTAAATTAAGTGGTGTCTGGGCATCAATCCCTGTGAGATCGATATTCGCTCTTTCTAACTACAAGTCAGACTCGTTCACTTGCGATTTTTAAGCGTAAAATAAGTTGATAGGTTTTACAATCCATCAACAATGAGCTGCCTCAATAGTCTTTCTCATCAAAGAACCTCTAGTAGCTGCATCTATGGTTCCTCTTGTGCTCTAATTTACACCAGTATAGAATTCCTATAACAAGAACTCCCTCGGAAGATTATGATAGGGGTAGCTTCTCTGTAATTCTTTAAACCTCTCCCAGGTTTCATATAGAGATTCCCCATCACTCTGTTGAAAAGTTTTTATTTCCTTTATGATTCTTATTTTCTTGATCAATGGGAAGTATTTTGTGAGAAATGCTTGGGCTAGCTGCTCCCAAGTAGTGATATGCCCTTAACTGAACGAGTTGTACCATGCCTTCACCCAATCTCTCGAAGTGAAAGAAAATAGTTACAACTTCATGACATCGTTATACATCCCATTAAACCAGAAGGTGTCACAAATCTCCAAAAGATTTGCAATATAGGCATTAGGATCTTCGTTGGATAGCCTATAAAATTGTACACTACTCTGAAGTATATCGAGGAGTGTCAGCTTGATCTTGAAATTATTAGCTTAAATCACTGGCCTTGCAACTCCTTAAGGACTATAGGTCTATGGAGTGCCAATTCTCATTGTACAACCTGCACAAATTACCCAACTCAATCTCTCAATATATTGCAAGGTATAAATTCATCATTCATCAAAAGCTTAATTTATTTCGAAACAACAAAATAGGAGTTCAACAAGAAGTTCAAAAGTAATCTCTACAAATAAATTAACCACTAATGATGTCATTAACATCCCCAACAATCAAATAGTCCATCATACAAATGCTGAAAGAGAAAAAAAAGTAAACTAAATGAATCAAACTCCTTCTTTTCTTTGTCCAAATCTGGAAAATCCAGCGTTAGTGTGATCTTTTCCTAATTATGAATGAAAAACCTTGATTCTCTACCTCTCCTAAGACTTTAAACCTATGTTTTTACTCAAAGAGGCAAGTCTCTACCGATGCCCTCTCATCCATAGGGGTTAATAACCTTATATATTCATGAAAACTTAAAAAATAAGTGAACCCCGCATGTATATTTGGGTTAGACATCCCACGATCATGGGAATTGGCATAAATCCCATGATCGTAGGTTCCTGCATTATAATTCTTGCTCTTCTCTTCTCCTCTCTTGGTCTATAGCTTAATCGCAAAGGTGGCCACCCTCTATTTCTACATCAAAATGATCAATTCTTACCCTAAATCAACACCAAATATAAAAGAACAACAATGAAGATCAAATTAAACAAAAACATATAAAATAAATCCTAAAACACAACAATAATAACCTATTACACAAGAAACACATGCCAAATACTTAGAAAAATAGACACTAATTAGAAAAATAGACATTAATGCATAACTATCAGTTACGTTTTCACACTGAATAGTGGAGCAGTTAATTGGAAGAGTTCCAAACAAGAGATGACTTCAAATTCAATGACTGAGTCAGAGTACATTGCAGTTGTGGAAGTGACAAAAGAAGCTGTTTGGATTAAGAAGTTTATTATAGAACTTGGAGTGGTTCTGAGCATTGTAAACCTGATATTATTGTACTATGACAATAATGGGGCTATTGCTTAAGCCAAGAAACCAAGGTCTTGTAAGAGGTCCAAGCACATACTTAGGAGATATCACCTGATTGGGGAGATAACTGATAAGAGGTGATGTGAAGATAGAGAGAGTGCCCACAGATCAGAACATCATTGATCCTTTGACTATGTCACTTCCTCAAATGAAATTTTATTCTAGTGTATACGCTTATGGTATTAGATACAAAGACTATTGGCTTTAGTGCAAGTGAGAGATTGTTAGAGTAGTACTCTAAAGACAATCACCTTTAACACTTTTGTAAAATCTTTATTTTGATTGAAAAAGCGAAAGACAATTTTTCATTAATTCGATGTTTGTTTATTTATGAATTGATGTCAATCTTAAATCGAAATAATGAAGTCCATGATACAAAACATAACATGAAGGAAATCATGATAAGAACATGATAATGAGATTCCTATCATATGCAATTATAATAGTATCTAAATTATCCTTAGTCATAGGATTAACAAGACAAGACATTATTAATTTGGATAGACTAGCACCTGTTATACTCCTTGAATTGATCAAGTAGTGGATCTAACAAACTATAAGCATGGATGTTTAGAGTTAAAATGTGGATGCTTACTAAGAGTAGTAAGTACATCGGATGACTTGCTATGAAATTATCATATAGATGTCCTATCAAATATTAATAATTAATCCCATTATAGCAATGGTGGAAATATCTTTATACTTGAGGTACTTAAGGATATCTTAGATACTGATCCTGTGCTTTGTCCTCATTCCTTGTTGCCTTAAGACAAGGTCACTCATAAGGCGATAATTGGGTACAACTATTGATATTTGAAGGTAATTGGGTAGCTAATAAAAGATTCACCACTCCTAATAGAAGAAGATGATACCACAACCTTTTTTTGGGGTCACTACTTAGGAGTCTCTGGACAGAGCAGTTATTTGTCATAAAGAGAGTTTTCAATGACAAATAGAGCAATGAGATCTCAAGATAAGAACTAACATCACTTGGACTAGATGTGACATAGTCAATCTAGTAGGAATTGACATATAGCTCATACTCTGAACCAAGTGGGGTATAGAATGGTGAAGGGATGACTTACACGGTAATTGTCTGTGGAAAGGTTCATAAGTCAGATAATTAAGTATCAAAGAGTTTGTGTCTTAATCCATTTATATTATAGTAAATTAGCATCATGAAACCCTTCATGATTTGCTTGAATTAGGAGTTAATTCAAGTGGCATGAAACCAACCATGATTTGCTCAGATTAAGAGTTAATTAAAATGCCTAAAATAATTAGGAAACTAAGGGTCACATGCATAAAAGATCGGATGAAAAGCAAAGTGTGCATAGTTGTCATTGAAGTAGGTCACGATCGTGACCGAAGGCGCGAAAGATGATGCATAAGTGAGTTCTTCACTTATGTACACATGAACTAACAATTTAAAAAATACACTCAAGAGAGAGGATAAGGGGTCCAGAAGTGTTATGGAGTTAGAGAGAAGTGGTCTTAAGTCTTGTTCACGCAATTTATGAAATTGTTGTATGAATCTAATTGCATGCAACATAATCTTGATCTATCTCTCCATTTGAGCATCTACTTCAACTCATCTTATTTGGTGCTCTAACCACCCTTACACACTTCTTTTTCTTCATCTTTGCATGTTCTTGAGTGATCAAGGAAGGGGGTATTAAAATAATAGAAAGGAGGAGCATTATCAAAGGTACATGTGCTGAAATTTCTTGTTCTTATAATTTGTGTATATATGCATCTAAGATTCTAGATTTTGGGGATGTCGTGAGGTTGGAATTTAGATTTTTACACTTCCGCTGCCTTGTTGTGCATATGATGCATGAATCCATGGCTCCCTTCCACACTCAAATACCATTCATGATTAAGACATTACATAAATTTACATATCATTTCATTTTTTCGCCACCAAAGTTCATATGCATAACTATAAATCAAAGGACTTTTCTAAGGTTGTAATATGGGGTAGGATAAGGTGAGGTGTATTTGGATAATGTAGCATAAAAACCATCAACCTAGTGAAGAAAAATATCACTCAATAAAAAATTAAATGCACATGTTAACATTCATTCAAAATTAGGCACCATAAGTTATTATGAATACAACAATTATATTTCACAGCTCAAATTCAAGCTCTCTCACCACAAGCCATGATAGTTGTGTAATTGCATCTGTTTTAGGGATGGATTTGTTATTTATTTAGTGTGAATTTGAGTGGTGTGTGTGCATTTAGGGTGTAATTATTTAAATTTGTGTGTTTTAGTGTTTTTATGGGTTTGATTAAGTCTTTGAGCTTAAATGTTATATTTTTGAGGTGTCGTGATGCGTTTGTTAGTGTTTTAGGGTAAACAAGAAAGAACGGAGAAGATTTGAGGAGTTTCAGGCCAAAATAATAGGCTACAATCGTACACAGTAGGGCCACGATCATGACAGAGAAGGAAGAGCTAGCAGCAGTTAAGTCACGATTGTGCACTGGGAGCACGATCGTGACAGAGAGTGACAAGTCAGGCTACGATCGTGCATAGTAGCCTACGATCATGACAGAAAGGTTAAATCACCGACCATGATTATGGTAGGTAGGAACACGATCGTGCCCTTCATCGGGTTGATAGAAAAAAACTCACCTTTTGCTAGATTTTGTGGACCGTTTTGACCTCGACTTTGACCTAAAGCCTCAAAAGTATAAATAGAACATTACAAGTCAGAGGTAGTAGTTTTGGAGAGTCTAAAAAAAAGAGAACTTTTGTGATCCAATCCAGAAAAAACCTAGAGAGAAATCAAGAGACTGAGGTAGGAGACAAAGGAAGAGAGACACGAAGAAGAGCTTGACGTAACGTAGTTCCCAATACAGGAGGTTTCCCACTGTCGCAGTCTCACCGATTCCGTTCTTGACATATTTTCCATTTATTTCAATTTTATTCATGTATAGAATTGAAATAAGTGTCGAGAAAATATTGTGTCCAATGTTGAGTTATGTTTATACTCACCTTTGGATTTTGATTTTTGAGATTAATAAAATTGTGATTGAGTGGGTTTTTATTGACTTATTTGTGATTTAATTCCTATTCTTAATAACTTGGCAATAGATTGGGAGGGTGAGCTAAGTGAAAATAATCAATTTGGCTTAATGAGAGTTAGGTGAATTGATAGATAAAGGATTAAATCAAATCGGTAGAGTCGTGTAATGAAAGATTGAACATAGATTCCCGGTAGGTTAGTAGACAATTTTAGAACTAATTTAGGTTTTGGGTCAATTACGAATCGATAGATCGCAATTTCCATAATTTAAATTAGGGATTATCAATTAGGGTTAAGAATAATAAATCGAGAGAGAGTATTTCACCCTAAGACTGTTTAGACCCATTAAGTCGATAAATTCACAGTTAATTAGGTTTTTGTTAATTTTAGGTAAAAAATCCCCTTCTCTCACTCGGTAATTTCTAGGTAGGTTAGTTTGGGTTTTGTAATTGATTATCTTGATTAGATTTCTTTAACTCAATTCTTGAATTAATTATTGATTGATTTAATTTCTGCATTAGTTGTTTAATTAGATTTATTGCGAACTTAGTTGCCTTTAGACTTTAGGACTAGTTTCCTTTCTCGTGGGATCGACACCTTAGGTACTACGTGAACGACCCGTGCACTTGTGAAATTTACCAAGGTTAAAAATAGTAAAACTTAGCACGTAAACCTTGAGCGAACAAGTTTTTAGCATCGTTATCGGGGAAGGTGACATTTAGTCTAGAGTTTAAGGCGTTAGCTTAGATTTGATTTTTAATTTTTGTTTTTATTTTCATTTTGTTCGTTTTACGCCAGAATTGTGCTCTTGCATGAACATAAGAGTCATGAGAGGTTCAAGTCGTGTAGCTGAAACGATAGATTTAAACATAACACAATTAAAATGAACTTTGAGGAAAGCTCAACGAGAATAAGAAGAAGAGATCGAGAAATCAAAAATGACCAAGGAATTTCAAAGAAATATGGATCAGGAAGTTAACCCTAGAAGGCAACAACAGAGGAACCTCATGGACTTCAAGAGACTAGGGTTTAACCCAGTAAACCAACGAGTGGCTAGACCGTCTATTCAAGCGGTCTCTTTCGAAATTAAGCCAGCCCTCTTGAATATGCTTCAACAGAACGTCCAATTTTATGGACTGGCAAATGAAGATTCGAATGCACACATCGTCAATTTTCTCGAGATCTATGATACTTTTCGGTATCACCAGATGTCAGAGGATGTTGTTAGGATTAGACTATTCCCTTTCACACTTAGGGATAGAGCGAAGGCTTGGTATCACTCACTGAGCCCCGCTAACATTACTACATGGGAGCAGCTTGTACGTGCTTTTCTCGATAAATACTTCCCTTTATCGAAGAACGCAAAGATTATAAAGGAAATTACCAATTTCCAACAAGGTGACGGGGAGTTAATTTATGAAGCATGGAAGCATTATAAGGACCTATAAAGGAGATGTCCACACCATAACCTGCCAAAGAATTCCTCCAACAAACATTCTACAATAGGGTTAACCCTCCTACGAGAGGCACTATCGATGCAACGTTAGGAGGATCTTTGATGCATAAGATGGTCGATGAAGCAGAGGAGTTAATTGAAGAGACGGCGAGCAATAGCTGCTTATGGACGAGTGAAAGAAGTAGGCAACCTACTACCTTTAGAGAGTAAAAAGGAGTTGTCGCAGTCGATCAGATGATGGAGATGCAAGCTTATAAGATTGATAGTTTGACACAACAACTCAACAATATGAAGACGTCATATTTAGCTTAAGTAAAGGCTGCGCAGTTGAAGTGTGTGTTACGGGCCCAAGGAGATCATGATACTGTGGACTGCTACATGATGAGAGAGCATAACCAGGAGCAAGTAAACTACACGGGGGTGCAACATGGACAAGGAGGGGGTAATAACCCCTACTCCAACACCTATAACCCTAGGTGGAAGAATCGCCCCAACTTTTCCCAGTTGAACAATAATAATGGAAGGTAGTTTAGGCCACAGGGGCAATCGAGCTTTCAGTAGGATAAGGCAAGCTTGATGGAAGCCAAGCTGGACAAAATTCTAGACAAGCTTGGAACTTTATATAATGTGCAAAAGAAGCTAGAAGATAAATTTGTGCAAGTCACTAAGAATCATGCGTCTTCCATTCATAATTTAGAAGCCCAAATGAGTCAACTAACAAATGCTTTTTCTATGCGGAATCTTGGAAATGTTCCTAGCACTTTAAAAAATCAAGGGAGCAATTAGAGGCTATCACACTTCAAAGTGGGAAGAAAATTGAACCACCCACAAGAACAATATAGGAGCCTATCAAGCCGATCAAGAAAGATTAAGAAAAAGAGAAGGAAGTGGATATGAGTGAGTATCCTCCTTATGTTGCACCTCCACCGTACCAACCCAAGATCTCTTTCCCTCCACGACTACAAAAGAAAAAGTTGGATGAATAATTTGCAAAGTTCGTTGAGAAGCTAAGGACGCTATAGATAAATCTCTCGTTTGTTGAGGCATTAGAATATATGCCTAAATATGAAAAATTCTTAAAGGACATTTTATTGAAGAAGCGTATATGGGATGATAATTAGACGGTCGCCCTAACTGGTACTTGTAGCTCTATAGTCACCAATCAAATGCCTTCAAAATTAAAAGATCCAGGAAGTTTCACAATACCTTGTGTGGTTGGTGAACTGGAATTTACGAAGTGTTTGTGTGATTTGGGAGCTAGATGCCTTTGTCGGAAGTTGGAATTTGGAGAGCTCAAGCTGACATCAATGTTAATTCAATTAGCTAATCAATCCATTAAAAGGTCGTTGGGAATAGTGGAAAATGTTTTGATGTGAGTAGATAAATTCATTATTCTCGTGGATTTTGAAGAGGTAAATTGACATTTCGAATATGCAAAGATCAAGTTGAATTCAATATGAATAAAGCCTTAAAAAATCTGACAATGAGTAGCGCATGCATGAAAGTTGAAATCATAGATCAAAATTTACGAGAAAAGGTTGAGAGCTGCATAGCAGTAGTGCAGTCATTGGAAACAGAAGTTGATAATGAATACCAAATTTTTGAATCTAAAGAAGATGAGATGGAGGAGGCAGATGTTCCAGTACATCAAGAGAAATTAGTTCGAACCGAAGCAACCACGCCACCATCTTCAGAGAAATCTCCGGCATTAGAGCTCAAGCCTTTACCTGCACACCTCAGGTACACCTTCCTTGGTAAAGGTCAAACTCTACCTATAATAATTTCCAACCAATTGAGCGAAAAACAAGAAAGAAGGTGGTGGAAGTTATTAGGAAGTTAATGAAAGCCATTGGATGAATAAGCCTGAATATCTGCATACACTGAATAAACTTAGAGGAAGGATGTAGAACGGTGTGAGAGCGTCAACGGAGACTAAACCCTAACATGAAGGAGGTGGTCAAGAAGGAGATTATAAAACTCCTAGATGTAGGGATAATTTATCCCATCTCTGATAGTGAATAGGTTAGCCCAATGCAATGCGTACCCAAGAAAGGAGGAATGACAATGATAGAGAGTGAGGGGGTGGTTGGTTCGTATGGGGAATGATAATAAGAATGAGAATGAATATAGTATGGAATGAGAATGAATATTATCATTATAATTATGATGATTGGTTAAGAGGAAGGAATGATTACCATTACTATTGACAATGGTTGGTTT
>JAOQML010148916.1:0-14577 GCA_027568935.1 Erythroxylum urbanii | reverse complement strand
GCCCCATTACAACCCATTAAAAGACCTAGCTGACTAGTGTGGGTTTTAAACCCGAGCTAGTGGTAGAGATTTGAACTCATGTCAGTCCTATGGAAAGAACAGGTTTGTGTTGGATTGTTGAGAGAAACACCAACATCCAAATTTCACATGAGAGAATGAGTGAAACATTGCAAAGGTATGGATGTTGTTACTTTTTACTTGGGTATTTCTGAAGTGGTTAACATTCCTAATTAATTAGGAAATCGACCTTCATGGGTTTGTTTGTTTAATTCTAGACTGCATACATTTACTTGAGAAATGATAAGTGCGATTGAAAGAATTGTGATAAGATGTTGAAGTGTCTTGATAATTTGAGTTGATTGAATACTTGAGGGCAAGTATTATTCAAGTGTGGGGAGTTTTGATAACTTGCATTTTGTACATGTTATTTGTGTGCGCTTTATGTTCTTTTGATAGGTTTATGTGAGGTTTTGCTTGTGTTTCTATGGCAATTCATGTCTATGTATGTTCTAGGTGATGAAATACCAAAGTGATGCGATTTGGAGTGAATTTGGCTAATCTGGAACTGTACAGAACTTCAACATGACCATGTTGAAGGTGCCGCGACGCTGGCAGATTGCTACCTACGAATCTCGAATTAATTACCTTGGGATTTGGGCCTGAATGACACAACCCCTTATGCTGGACGAAGTCAAGTTATTTTGTAGCCCATTGGAGCTTTATTTTCATATTTAATTGGGGCCCATTTTGTTGATTGTAAAGAAAGAAAACCTAGACTATGAATAGACGTACTAGAAAAAAAAGGACGATCAGCTTTAAAATTGAGAAACAGTGGCAGCAGCTCTTGTGGGTGGGGGAAAAAGACAAAACGACTCTCTTTTAACAATATTGTATTTTGCTATTACTATACGTGGCTAACTTTTCATCTATACAAGATATCTTATGTTAGATTAATGTAATTCGTGTGAGACTCCTTTGATTTAATTGCTTTTGTTTATCTCTTATGTTTGTTTGATCTCTGTGCTTTAATCGATTTATTATTACCTTATTTGTTGATTAATGAGGCCTATTAATTGATTGACTTGGTGATAAATTGCCAAATAGATTAGTGAATCCGTGATTTCTATCTATCAAAGTGGCGAATTAATTTAAATTAAGAAATTAATGAGATTAAATAATTTAGTCTAAATAGATTGCGGCTTCTCCGATTCTGTTGGCTAAGACAAAGGTCCATTAGAGTCTACTGCTGCCATAGATTATATTTTGCGGAGCTTTACTCGGGAATAGTCTAATTGGTTAGGGTAATAATCTATGGAGCTTTACTCGGGGTTATCGAATAATTACGAATGGATTGATCAATATGTGGTGTTAACCATCTACTATAACTTTGTCCATAAGAATGAACTGAATTTATGTTTTCAAGTCTATGATAGGATTACAGTACTGAATGAAGGAGTACCTTGGCTCGGTCTTTCTTTATATTATTTTCAGTATTTAGTTTTAATTGCCTTCTGCATAATTTCATGTTATAAAATTAATCATTCCTAAATTAATTTTGTTTATTTTTATTATTTCCATACATCTAAACAGTTACTACACTGGACTCTGTGGTTCTACCCTATTCACCACTTTGCTCGTTTAAGTATTCTAAAGTAGGAATTTATTTTTGCTGGTTTGACAATCCATCACTTAATCTTCACATTGGCTCAAATGAACATTCATTATGCATCTCTGCACTACCCCATTGCTCAAATGTCAAATTATGAGTAAGCTTATGTAACTAACTACTTTTCATCACTCAATATGGTTCACTTTCTACTCAAGTAGCCTAATCCAAGTTCAAGCATGCAGTCAATCTAATTCCAACTACCATGACATAATCTCACGGCAATACCAATCTAAATGATTCAAGTGCGGTTCCATTGCTTAACATAAATCAACATGATATGCTTAAACATGTCTCCTATTTAACAGAATGCAAACAGTGATTAACACAATGCAATTGACAACACAAGTGTCGCCTCGCCACACTTAAAAAACACATTGTCCTCAATGTGACAAGGCCAACACAAAATAAAGAAAATGACATCAAACTAAACAAAAATGACAGCAAACTAAACAAAAGACATAAAACCAAACAAAAGACATGAAACCAAACAAAAGAAATCAAACCAAACAAAAGATAGCAAACCAAAAAAAATGACATGAAACTAAACAAAAGAAATTAAACCAAACAAAAGAAATGTGACAAATTAAAAGTTTAGGTTAAGAAAAGCTTATGGGGATTATTGTGGCGACAATGTTGGCTAAGGAGCTTCAAAATTATTCCTCTGAGAGAACTTGAGGAATTTCTTCTTTAAGTACCGTTGCCCTTTGTGGAATTGTCATATCTAAGTGCCGAGCTCATTAATTTGGGATGTCGTGTGTTGATGATTAGAGGCCATCTAGTCGAGGATTTGTTCAAATCTGTCGACCTCTACTGGTGTAGTTGGTTCCTCTTCCATTGCTTCTTCTTCAAGTTTCAGGACCACTTGGGATGTGGATGGTTGGGAAGTAGCTATATCCTTACCCTTCCTATTCTTTACTACAGTGCGCGTCTAAGGATTTTAAAGTTCCATAGAATGGAGCTTCAAAATTTCAGAGTACCTCAAATAAGATATGTCAAACATATTGTATTAAGTTAAACGTACGTTATCCACATTAAAGTTATAAAATAGAGCCAAAGTAGTAACAACATGAGACATGCCAAAATAAGAGCTCTTCTTATTCATAACACTCACTATCGATAGAAAAATCCTATAAAGTGTATTCATTTTTATTTTTTGATCCATGCACCATAGAAATAAAAGTTCTTTGGCTGAGCATTTATTACTTTCAGTTTTATTAAACACTATTAAGCACATAAATTTACGCAAAAGTAAATGCTCTATACTTAGGATTAAAGTGTTTGGTGCATTTCGAGAGTCCAATTTTGCTTCACCCATTAAAGTTTTCCAGTAATTATCAACATCATAGTCATCGTGATCATCTAAAATTTTTGTATTTGATAAATCAAAAATTGCACGTATAACATGGTAATCAAGTTTATACAGATCACTAACTAACCTAAACTAGAATACATCCATTTTAAGGTTATAGCGTATCGTAGTGAAAAACTCTATAGTCATCATAGGGTAAATAGGCACATCATAATGAATGAACCTATTCTAACCTATGTTCGCAACAAGTCGCTCAATTTTTTTCCTCACTCTTATGGTTTCTAATAATTCAAAATTAAAGTAACAAGGAGTGATTAATTCCCTATCTCTAAGGTCTCGAAAATACGTACCTTTTTCCTCTGAATAAATGGAGAATCAGGCACAAAAAGTTGCTGCTAAATCAGGCTTACCTTCACCTAAGACTTGAAGGCGCAATTCATCGGTCGGTTTCCAAGCAATCATCTTCTTTGGAGCCGTTGGAAGATTAAAATCTGCAAAAATAAGAAAGAGAGGAGTGAATTCATTTTTTTAGAGAGAGAAAAACCTTACTCAAATCTTTGTATTTTTGAATGATTAACGCATAATAAGAGCAAAGGATTGAAAGATTTATGAAAAGAGAAGAAGAAAATACCAAGAATCTAGTAGAAGATAACGGATTTTAGAGAGTGGGAGAGTGGATTTTCGTAGGTTAAAGAGAGGTTTGAAAATTTTAAAGTGAATGAAAGAGGAACAGGGAAGGAAAATATAAAATTTCCCTCGGATGGTATTCCCACGATCGTGGGAAATCTCTCCAGAAACTTCATGGCAATCACTCCAATTCCCACGATCTTGGGATTACTCTCCAGAAACTTTTTGAAGAGTCTTCCGACAGTTGTGGGAAACTCACCAATTCCCATGATCGTGGGATGGGGTAATTCTTCCCCTTCTAAACCTTCTTCTAAGCCTAGCATGCATTCTTAATGATCCCATAACCTACAAACACATCAAAATAATATTACCAACAAAACATTCGAAGAGAAAATAAGTTGAAATTTAAAAAAATCCAAATAAACATCAATCAAACTCAATTTAAACCTAATCATAACTGAGAAAAACAAGCAAACAAATAGATAAATACAATCAAAAGAAAATAAACCTGCTAAGTTAAGGTCATTAGCTTGACCATTCCTCATACAGTCACGAAAAACTGGAAGAAAGGAAAGAGATAACTTCCTTTTCTTATGGATATGTCCCTCCGCAATATAGCTTGCAACGATGCCCACTAACCTTAAATGTTTCTCCCTTGTCATTTTTCAACTCCAAAGTTCCATGGGGAAACACTTGAAGAATCTTGAAGGGCACTCCATTTTGACTTGAGCTTTTCGAGAAATAACCGAAGATTAAATTAAACAAAAGTACTAAGTCTCCACTATTAAATTCTTCTTCTTGATGTGGCCATCATGCCATTTATTAGCCCTTTCTTTATAGAGCTTGGCCTTTTCATAAGCATGATATCTTATAAAGTACAGGTTCATCCAAAATATAACGAGAGCATTGAAATGGAAAACGCTTCCTTTGTTGATATGAAAAACCATATGGAAGAATACTACCTGAAAGGTAGCTTGCAATATCACCAAACTAAGGAAAGGATTATCTACCATCATTAAAGTCTCATTAGGAAAGCTTTCCTCAATTTCCTCTTCCTCTTCATGATGTCCTCCTTTAATTCTCGATAAGAGCTCTGTTACGACATTTTCTACTCCTTCTTGTCTTTAATCTTAATGTTAAACTCTTAGAGCAGTAGTACCCACCAAATGAGCCTAGCCTTGGGATACTTCTTCACAGAAAGGTAACGTAATACTGCATGGTCTGTAAAAATAATAGCTTATGAGCCTAAAAGATAGGAATGAAATTTTTGATAAGCAAATACCATCGCAAGCAATTCCTTCTCAGTAGTTGTATAATTCAGTTGTGCTGCAGTCAAAGTCTTGCTTACGTAATAGATAACATGCAACCTCTTCTCCTTCCACTGTCTAAGTAAATAACCCTACAGCATAGTCACTTGCATCACACATAATCTCAAAAGAAAGAGACCAATCTGACTATGTCAGAATTGGTGCAGTTTTGAGTGCCTTCTTCATCTTGTTAAAAGAATCTAAACAGTCATCCTTAAAACTGCACCAATTCTGACATTAAAGTGTTTGGTGCATTTCGAGAGTCCAATTTTGCTTCACCCATTAAAGTTTTCCAGTAATTATCAACATCATAGTCATCGTGATCATCTAAAATTTTTGTATTTGATAAATCAAAAATTGCACGTATAACATGGTAATCAAGTTTATACAGATCACTAACTAACCTAAACTAGAATACATCCATTTTAAGGTTATAGCGTATCGTAGTGAAAAACTCTATAGTCATCATAGGGTAAATAGGCACATCATAATGAATGAACCTATTCTAACCTATGTTCGCAACAAGTCGCTCAATTTTTTTCCTCACTCTTATGGTTTCTAATAATTCAAAATTAAAGTAACAAGGAGTGATTAATTCCCTATCTCTAAGGTCTCGAAAATACGTACCTTTTTCCTCTGAATAAATGGAGAATCAGGCACAAAAAGTTGCTGCTAAATCAGGCTTACCTTCACCTAAGACTTGAAGGCGCAATTCATCGGTCGGTTTCCAAGCAATCATCTTCTTTGGAGCCGTTGGAAGATTAAAATCTGCAAAAATAAGAAAGAGAGGAGTGAATTCATTTTTTTAGAGAGAGAAAAACCTTACTCAAATCTTTGTATTTTTGAATGATTAACGCATAATAAGAGCAAAGGATTGAAAGATTTATGAAAAGAGAAGAAGAAAATACCAAGAATCTAGTAGAAGATAACGGATTTTAGAGAGTGGGAGAGTGGATTTTCGTAGGTTAAAGAGAGGTTTGAAAATTTTAAAGTGAATGAAAGAGGAACAGGGAAGGAAAATATAAAATTTCCCTCGGATGGTATTCCCACGATCGTGGGAAATCTCTCCAGAAACTTCATGGCAATCACTCCAATTCCCACGATCTTGGGATTACTCTCCAGAAACTTTTTGAAGAGTCTTCCGACAGTTGTGGGAAACTCACCAATTCCCATGATCGTGGGATGGGGTAATTCTTCCCCTTCTAAACCTTCTTCTAAGCCTAGCATGCATTCTTAATGATCCCATAACCTACAAACACATCAAAATAATATTACCAACAAAACATTCGAAGAGAAAATAAGTTGAAATTTAAAAAAATCCAAATAAACATCAATCAAACTCAATTTAAACCTAATCATAACTGAGAAAAACAAGCAAACAAATAGATAAATACAATCAAAAGAAAATAAACCTGCTAAGTTAAGGTCATTAGCTTGACCATTCCTCATACAGTCACGAAAAACTGGAAGAAAGGAAAGAGATAACTTCCTTTTCTTATGGATATGTCCCTCCGCAATATAGCTTGCAACGATGCCCACTAACCTTAAATGTTTCTCCCTTGTCATTTTTCAACTCCAAAGTTCCATGGGGAAACACTTGAAGAATCTTGAAGGGCACTCCATTTTGACTTGAGCTTTTCGAGAAATAACCGAAGATTAAATTAAACAAAAGTACTAAGTCTCCACTATTAAATTCTTCTTCTTGATGTGGCCATCATGCCATTTATTAGCCCTTTCTTTATAGAGCTTGGCCTTTTCATAAGCATGATATCTTATAAAGTACAGGTTCATCCAAAATATAACGAGAGCATTGAAATGGAAAACGCTTCCTTTGTTGATATGAAAAACCATATGGAAGAATACTACCTGAAAGGTAGCTTGCAATATCACCAAACTAAGGAAAGGATTATCTACCATCATTAAAGTCTCATTAGGAAAGCTTTCCTCAATTTCCTCTTCCTCTTCATGATGTCCTCCTTTAATTCTCGATAAGAGCTCTGTTACGACATTTTCTACTCCTTCTTGTCTTTAATCTTAATGTTAAACTCTTAGAGCAGTAGTACCCACCAAATGAGCCTAGCCTTGGGATACTTCTTCACAGAAAGGTAACGTAATACTGCATGGTCTGTAAAAATAATAGCTTATGAGCCTAAAAGATAGGAATGAAATTTTTGATAAGCAAATACCATCGCAAGCAATTCCTTCTCAGTAGTTGTATAATTCAGTTGTGCTGCAGTCAAAGTCTTGCTTACGTAATAGATAACATGCAACCTCTTCTCCTTCCACTGTCTAAGTAAATAACCCTACAGCATAGTCACTTGCATCACACATAATCTCAAAAGAAAGAGACCAATCTGACTATGTCAGAATTGGTGCAGTTTTGAGTGCCTTCTTCATCTTGTTAAAAGAATCTAAACAGTCATCCTTAAAACTAAAAGGCACAACTCTGACTAACAAATGAGTCAGTGGTCTTGTAATAAGGGAAAAATCCTTAATAAGTCGTCTGTAAAACCCTTCATGACCCAGGAAAGCTTGGATACCTTTTATGTTGATGGGAGGTGGTAACTTCTCAATCACTTCTATCTTAGCGCGATCCACTTCAACCCTCTTGCATGAAATCTTACGGCCTAACACAATTCTTTCTTGGACCATAAAATGACACTTCTCCTAGTTTAAAACTAGATGAGCTTCCTCACATCTTTGAAGCACTCTATCTAAATTAAGTAAACAATGATCAAAAGGATCTCCGAAGATAAAGAAGTCATCTATAAATACCTCTATAAAGTTTTAATTCATGTCTGCAAATATGGCCATCATGCACCTTTGGCATGTAGCAGGTGCATTGCATAATCCAAACGGCATCCTCCGATAAGCAAAAGTCCCATAAGGACAAGAGAAAGTGGTCTTCTCTTGATCTTTTGGGCATATAAATATTTGATTGTACCCTGAATATCTATCAAGAAAGTAATAAAAAGAATGACCAGCCACCCTCTCATTCATTTGGTCTAAAAAAGGTAAAGGAAAATGATCCTTCTTGGTGGCTAAATTTAGCTTCATATAGTTAATACATACTCACCAACTTGTGATGGTACTAGTGGAAATCTTTTCAACTTTCTCATTCTTTACCATCATCACACCACCTTTCTTCAACACATACTGTACTGGACTTACCCACTCGCTATCTAAAATGGAGTAAATAATCCCCACATCTAAAAGTTTCACCACTTCCTTCTTCACAAACTCTTGCATATCTAGATTTAACCTTCTTTGTCTTTTTCTCAGAGTTCTACGTCCTTCTTCTAGGTTAATCCTATGCATCACTACATTGGGGATAATTCCCCAAATATCTGAAATTTGCCACCCTATGGCTCTCATCCTCTTTCTAATGGTGTCCACCACTTTCTCTTCTTGCTCACAATCTAATTCGTTGGAGATAATGATGGGTAAAGTATGGTTCTTCCTTAAAAAGATGAATCTCAAATGGGAAGGTAAGGGTTTAAGCTCTAAAGTGGGAGGTTTAACAATTGAAGGAGGTGTAGGCATATCAGTTCTCTCCAATTTCTCTAAATCAACTTCCTCACATAAATCCTCTTCCTTAACACTCTCATCCTTATGCACTTCCTTCACTTTATCGACTTACTCTTTAATCTCCTTTACACATTCATCCACCATATCAATTTCATACAAACATTACTATCCACTATTTTCTTCAAAGATTTTGACATATTAAACTCAACCTATCATCATCAATGCTCAACACAAGTTTCCCTTCATTCACATCAACTAATGCCCTACTAGTATTCATAAAAATCCTACCCAAAATCAATTGATAGTTCTTATCAACTTCAAAATTCAACACAACAAAGGCAACGAGAATTATAAATTTGTCCACTTTTACTAATACGTCTTCCATAACTCCAAATGGCCTTTTTATGGATTGATCCACAAGTTGAATTAGCATTGATGTTTGCTTGACCTCTCTTAGTCCCAGTTTCATGAAAATAGACAAAGGCGTCAAATTGATACTTGCACCTAAATCACATAAACATTTAGAAAATTCAAAATCACCATCAACATATGGAATACTGAAACTCCCTAGATCTTGTAATTTTTAAGGCATTTGGTTTGATATGATGGAACTATAATTTTTTATCAATGTTACCGCTTGATTGTCTTCCCAAGTGTGCTTGTGTGTAAGTATATCCTTAAAAAACTCACATACTTGGGCATGCACTCCAAAGCTTCAACCAATGAAAAATTAATCTGTAACTTCTTTAGTTTCTCTAAAAACTTGAAAAACTGAATGTTCACCTGATGTTGTTTCCCCTTTTGTGGATACGAAAGTTTTGGCTTGTATGGTGGTGGTGTTACATAAGGCCATCCTTCTTCCTTTTCTTCTTCTATCTCCTTAACTTTCTCTTTTTCTTGGCTATCCTTTTTCACACTTGGTTTTTTCCATCTGCTTGCCACTTTGAAGTATAATATCCTTGAGTTGCTTCCTCGGAATGGCCTCAGTATTGCTCGGTAGGCTACCTGTACTTTTAGAAAATAAAACAATAGCAAGTTGACTTACCTGAACCTCCAAGTTATGGAACGACGAGGCATAGTTCTTGACAATTTGATCAAACTTCACCTCCATCCTCTTTTGACTCTCTTCTTGGCCAGCAAACATTCTCTTCTGGTTCTCTTCTAGGATTGCCAATTTGGAACCAAAACTTCATAAACTTGTCCATTTTGCTTTCCATAGATCCAAGTCGATTTTGTTGAAATCCTGGAGGTCCTTACAGTCTTGCTTGGCCACTTGCATTACTAATACTCCAAGAAAAATTTGGGTGGTTTTTCCACCCCAGATTATATGTATTTAAGTACGAGTTATTACCTCTCTACAGTTGGCCTAGATAATTTACCTGTTTGGTTTTACCAGCTCCTAACAGAAAACATTCGGCTGAGCCATGGCTGTTCCCGCATAGCTCACATTGTACTTGCATCGCCTTATCTATAGAGGAAGATGCTCTTTACATGTTGTTCAACTGCTTCGTAAGGGTTATAATCTGTGCCTATAAAGTAGTAACAGCATCAATAAGGATCATACCTTTTTGCTCCTTCTGCCCCTATCTACTCCTCTTGCTAGACCACATGCAACTGTTGCTCGCCAACTCCTCCAAAAGGTAATGAGCTACTTCCACGGTCTTCCTCATCAATGAACCTTTAGCAGCTCCATCAATAGTTCCTCTCGTGCTCAAATTCACACCATTATAAAGCGATTGCAACAGGAACTCCCTTGGAAGATTATGGTGGGGACAACTTCTCTGCAATTCTTTAAGTCTCTCCTAAGCTTCATAGAGAGATTCCCTATCATTCTATTAAAAATTTATGATCACCTTTATTATCCTCGTTGTCTTGGCCAATGGAAAGTACTTTGCGAGGAATGCTTGGGCAAGCTACTCCCAAGTAGTAATCCATACAGAATTAAGCAAGTTATACCACGCCTTCACCCGATCTTTCAACGTGAATGAAAATAGTGTTAACTTTACTGCATCATTGGACATTCTATTGTATCGAAAAGTTTAGTATGTGTTCAAAAAATGAGCAATGTGGGCATTCAAATCCTCATTTAATAGCCTATAAAATTACACACTATTCTATAATATATTGAGGAGTGCCAACTTGATCTCAAAATTATTCGCTTGAACCACCGGCCTCGCAACTCTTTGAGGACTAAATCTTAGCCTCATGAAGTCCATCAGTGTTCTCTCAGCTTCTCCTTACACTCCTTCTTCAGCCATATCTCTTTGTGTGAGATTTTGACGCTTCACTCTCCTTAACTCTCTTTCGTGTCTCTTAATATCGGGAAACTCATCTTCACTAACTTCTATCGATCTTTATGTGCTCCTTGTATTTATGCACTTGCAAATACACAAGGAAATTATCAAAAACTCATAAATAAAAAATAATCTAAGTTAAACAAGATGCTAAACAATTAATCCCTAGCAAAAACACCAAAAACTTGTTGATTGATTTTGCTAAACAGTCTACTCATTTTACGCTAAAAAACTGCAAGTATACGGATCGTGACTTGTAGTTAGAAAGTAAATATCGATCCCACAGGGATTGATGCCTAAACACCACTTAATTTAGATTACACTTTGTTTAAGAAACGAAATTGTTTAATGAAAATAAACTAGAAAATTAAATCAAAATTCAATGACTAAAAGTGAACAATAGATAATACCAAAATGTAGAAAATTGGAATTTAAGGTTTTAATGACTAGAGATCACTTTCTATTTATCTTGTCTCCCTCCTATTTTATTAATTAAATTATGTCTCACCTAAGATGTCCAATTGTATTAACTACCCACTCTTAAGGTGTAATTAATTGTCCTTAATCAAATTAAATGAAGTTGATTAAGCAATCTCTCAATCTACCTAATCACTCTACCAATTTAACTAATTATTAAGCTATTCTATGGGTGATCAATTGAATTAGTTAAGATCTCTCTTTTAACTAATCAATTAATATGATGAATGTAAGTCTATAGGTTGCCAACTCTCGTTGTACAATACTACATAAATAATCCAACTCAATCTCTTAATTTGTTGCAAGGTATATGAATATAATCAACAATCATCAAAGACAACTTTCATTCAATTCAAAAAAATAGGAGTTTAATAAGATAGTTCAAAAGTAATCCCTAAAAAAACAAATCAGCCACTCATGATCTCTATAACATCACAAAAACTAAATAATCCATCATACAATGACTAGAAGAGATAAAAATAACAAAAAATTGAATAAAGAAAAATCCTTCTCTTCTTTACCAAAATCTAGAAATTTTGATGTTGATGTGCTATTTTCCTAATTGTTGTTGATAATCTTTGAATCTCCACCTTCCTCAAGACTCAAAACTTGGATTTTTCACTCAAGGGGGCTCTTCTCTATAGAGGGTTTTTGTCCTCTCTCATCCATGGAGGTTTAATACCTTATATAGTCTAAAACCCTAAAGTTTAATTGAATCCCATATAGTCTCTTTAATAAAACATCCCACGATTATGGGAATTGGCATGATTCCCACGATCGTGGGATCTTGCAACAGAAAGCTTCCTCTTCTCTTCTCCTCTTTAGTCTCTAACTCAATCTCCAAGTTGCTCAATCTTCATTCCTGCATAAAAATAATCAATTCTTACCCTAAATTAACATCAAACAAAAAAAGCAGTAATAAAGATTAAACTAAATGAAAACAACCTTAAAATGCAATAATAATCAACTATTATGCAAGAAACACATGTCAAATACTTAGAAAAATATAGACTAATGCACAACTATCACTTTCACCCTAAATTTCTGGGGGAAGTGTATTGTGATGAGAATAGGGGTGGGACCTGATTCCATGCATAGCAAAGTAATAACAATTTTTTGATTTTCTTAAAATCAAGATCACTTAAATTCTACAAAGTGATTAATATATAAATATATTAAAGCATGAATAATAATTTATACCTTATTTCAAAGTTCGATCCTTTTCTTATCGTTTTTGTCGAATCGTCTTTGAAAACTAGTTTATCTTAAGTATTATAGCTGTATAAGTGTTTTGCTTCTAACTTTATCCACAAGGCATGTTGAGGAACTCTGCAACTATTACACAGAGGGTTAGGCAAAGAGTGATAGCTCCCTTAAAACCTAAGCCTATTTATAAAATGCTTTGGACAATTTATTAACTTAATTGAAATTGAATTCTATGAGATATTGAATCTTAATTGGATATAATTGATATTTAAGATTTAATTAAATACCAACTATATATAATTAAGATTTAATATCTCATATTAATCCTTGTTTATTAAATATCTCATATTTAACTGTAAAATTTCTCAAACTTTATGATCAAGTCCAACTTGATAACATCGTGTTTTCTCTCTTTAATCCATTCTTTGCATCTAACCCATTAGGTTCCCAACTGTGTTGGCAATGGATATAAATTATAAGCCTAAATCATATTTAGGTTTAGAAAAATTAATTAAATATCAATTATATCCAATTAAGATTTCGTTAGGCCCCATTTTCGGAGTCTAACTCGTGAGTCAGACATGAGCACATCACTCCATAGGGTTCTTATAATGGAATTTCATTAGCCATTATAGGTTCATCTTCACTTTCATAACATCCCAAAATTTCAATATTTGAACTTTTAATATATGATAATCTATTGTTATTTTTATATCCTCAATCATCACCCTAAACATATCACTCATTTTATCTCTTATTTCCATATAAAACTAAGTACATTTCAAGCTCCATTCAAGCCTCAATGTATCATAGGAAAGCATTGATAAGTCCACAACTTATAAATGTACATGATTTGGGACAATAAGCATAACTTTCACTATAGATGTCAGATTAAGGTCATTCAAGTATGGTTTTGAAGAGACTTCGAGTTATACAACTTCCATGAAGACCTCGAAGAGAGATTTTGCCTTTTAGAGGGCTAAAATTGCACATTTATAAAACTGTCCTGAGAATGTCTACTTAGTGGACATATGTCCCTCCAAACAGATATGAACTGAGCTGGAATGTTGGAATTCCCGAGAAGGTCCGCCCAGCAGACATCAAGTCTTCCCAACGGACATTTATAAGTCAATTTCCATATTTCTAACTCCTACAAGTTACCTATGACCTCTCTTATGCATATCTATCATTTCTAACTTATTTTCCCATCAATTCGCTTCATTCCCACTTCCATTTCAGCTCAATATCATTTATAACCAAATCATAATCTTTGTTTGTTCATCAATCGAAAAGCATAACATTCAAACTTAAACACATTTATCATAAATTTCTGCACATAATAAACTCCCTTTATCACCTTCATTTCATCTCTAACTTATCACACTAATTCTTCCCATTTCAAGACACTATAGTACTCTTTTTCTGTTAGATCAAGTTAGAAATGGGATATAAAGTGTCCAGCAGACACCCTTTGTAGCATCACTAACTTGTAAAAAGCATACCTCTTAACTCCTATGTCCAAAAGTTACAAACTTTATATCATTGGAAAGCTAAGAGGATAAACTACAACTTCCAAGAAGATAACTTTGCCTAAAACAACCTAGATTATTATAGTTTTTCCCTGAAGTCAAAACACAGATTTTACCCCTATGAATGCTTGAAAATGCAATGCGAAAACTTATAAATTCATGAGAAAAATATAAATATATTTCATTAACATCAAAAGAAAAGAGTTTTACAAAGCTTTAATAGGCATCTCAAGATCTAAATACATCATTGGTCTCATAATCCAAAAATACAAAATATACATGAATGAGTAATACTTGAAATGCGGCAAAAGCCTTGAGTTTTCCTATACTAATTTAAACATAAAAGTATGTACAATTGTAGTGGTGCCTTGACTCTCTATCACTCGATCTCTTGCTCTTTAACTGGAGATGGGGAGGAATGGGGGGTGAGCTTAAAAGCTTGTGGGTAACAAGTTTATAGCGGAGAAACAAGCAAAACCATTGAAAATATTCATTGCCATAGTAAAGTGCATTGAATCCATAAAACACGTATTTCTCAAATTCTCAAGCTTGTTAAACAATTTATAAACAACATAAGTCATGTATTCATCAAACTTGTCAACAAATCATAAACAACTTAAGCACTCATAAT
>JAOQML010148891.1:0-14581 GCA_027568935.1 Erythroxylum urbanii | reverse complement strand
ACCTTATGCTCATTACTTGGCTCAATGAATCCTTCTGGTTGGGCCATATAAATGGTCTCCTCAAGATCTCCATTAAGAAATGCAGTCTTGACGTCCATTTGCCATATTCCATAATCGAATTAGGCTGCTATGGCCAAAAGAATTCTGATGGACTTAAGCATGCAACTGGTGAAAAAATCTCCTCATAGTCATGCCCTCTTTTTGAGTATAACCCTTAACTACTAATCTAGCTTTAAAAGTCTCTACCTTTCCATCTGATCCTCTTTTCCTTTTGTAGATCCATTTACACCCTATGACTTTTACATTTGGTGGTAGATCTACAAGGATCCAGAGTTTATTGGTGTACATGGAATCTATTTCTGATTCTATCTCCTTGAGCCATTTTTCTGCATCAACATCATTAATCGCTAGTGTATAAGTAATGAGATCCGTTTCTTATTGGTCCGAGATAGTAATTATGCCTTCTCCTAGACCTAGATACCTGTCTGGTTGTCTCACAACCCTCCCACTACATCTAGGCACGATTTGATGTTCAGGCTGCTCTTCTGATTCAACTCTTGAATACATTTTAACATCTTGTTCTACTATATCCAAATCAACTCTTGGTTTGGATGAAATAGCTAACTTCTTTAGTACTACTTCACTTCTTCCTTTGTGATTTTTCACAAATTCTTCCTCTAAGAAGGTTGCATTTTTCGACACAAATACCTTCTTGTCCTAAGGACTGTAAAAATAGTACCCTCGTGTACCTTTAGGATATCCTAAAATCAAATATACTCCTAACATTGGTCCCATCTTTGTGGATTTAGGCCTTAGAACATGGGCTGAGCAACCCCAAGTCGTCAAGTGCCTCAATGAAGGCACTCGTCCAGTCCATGACTCCCTAGATATTTTAGGCACCGATTTTGATAGAGCAAAGTTAAGAAGATAAGTTGCCATTTGTATGGCATATCCCCAGGACGATTCTAGAAGGCTAGCATAGGACATCAATGATCTTACCATTTCCAATAGAGTCCTATTCCTCCTCTCAGCTACACCATTCTGTTGAGGTGTTCTGGGAGTTGACAAGTTAGAAACAATTCCATTGTCAATTAGGAATTGTTGGAACTCTCTAGATAAGTACTCACCATCTCGATCCGATCGAAGTTGTTTTATTGACTTGCCTAGTTGCTTATCAGCTTCAGCTTTGAATTCTTTGAACCTTTCAAAGGACTCACTCTTTTTGTGCATCAAATATAGATAGCTATGTCTAGAGTAATAATCTATAAAGGTTATGAAGTTTTCATAACCTCCTCTAGTGTGTACGTTTATGGGTCCACACACATTAGTGTGTACCAGGTCCAACGTGGATTCAAATCTATTTCCTTTGGAAGGAAATGAGGTTTTGGTCATCTTTTCTTCAATACAAGATTCACAGGTGGGTAGTGGATCATTATCGAAGTTCGCAAGGATCCTATCCTTCACTAACCTGTTAAGTCTTTTTTGATTGATATGACCCATTTTTAAATGCCACAAATATTTTGAATTAATGTTAGAGTCATTGGATTGTCTTAGTTTTATTAATACTGTAGTGTTTAGTGAGCCTATCAGAGGTTCTATAAAGAACAATCCTTGCTTAATTATCGCATTACAAATACAATCCTTATTCTCATATATTGAAACAACATTTTCAAAATATAAGGAATAAACGGATTGTATTAGACAAAAAATAGAAGTCATGTTCCTTACAATCATTGGGATTTGATATACATCCTCTAAATATAACCTATGACCACTAGGAAAGTCCAATATAATTACCCCTGGTTGATAAAATCTGCAAGTGTATAGAGTCGATCTTAGTACTTACACATCAAGTATTCCACAGTCATATCCCACGAGGACTAAAATACTCACTACTAAATTAATCCTAATTACTTGAACCAAATTGATAAGAAAATTAAAAGATGATTGGATTAGAGCGAACAATTAATTGTGACTAATATGAATAAACACATAAGAGAAAATTTCGATGTTGAGACTTAGGGCTTCGGGATTCACCAATTTAAGAGATTGCTCTATAAATTATGGAATTGATTGAATCACAAGTTATAATAATAGCTGCACAAATTCACTTATATTCTCTCTCAAGACATAATATGTGAAAGCAAACTAGTCAAATTCATTAAGAACAAGCAACCCTAAGTTATCACACTAGTTTAGGATATCTCTGTCTTTAAATCTAATATGTTTATCTTCCTAATACATAAATCACACTTCACCTCTTAGTCCATCATATGATTCCTAAGATTACATCTATGGTGATCAAGCATAGAAAGAACAACAAAGCTCAAGAAAGATAAATATAACTCAAGAACTTTCATTCAATACCAATCATTCCATAAAACATCAATCAATCCCCAAGATAGGCTACATCCCTAACCCTAAATGGGGTTTAATTCCAGCACATGATAAAAGAATCAAAATACATAGAGACTATCAACATTCAAGACAGGGTAGAGAGAGAGAATAGAGAGAGAAGATAAATCAAGTTTGCTCCAATCTTGATTCCAACCTCCTTCTTTTCCTCTTTTCCTATTTTGGGTGCCTCTAATCTCCTTGCCTTGTGCCAGCTCCCCTATTTAGGTCTTCAAAACGAATATTTATAGGTCGTGGGGTCAAAGAAACCTAGTTTTTGCTAAACAGGGGAATAAAAATCGTGTCTGCGCCGTCAATGTCAGTTAGGCGGACTTTCTCAGGTCTCTGGAGCAATTTAGGTAGTGAATGTTTGTTAAGCGGACATTCACAGGTCTGTCAGCCTTTTTTTCTCTGCTCATGTCCGTTTGAAGGGATATGATGTCCGTTAGGCAGACATACACTAAGCATCTTTAGAAATGTGCACTTTTGAACCTTCAGAAAGCCAAATCTCTCCTTGGGGTCCTCATGAAGGTTGTAGAGCTTGGAGTCCTCTTCGAAAGCATACTCGAATGATTCTAATCTGACATCTACAATAAAAGTTATGTGGTTTGCCCCAAAATCTCTCCAATTGTACCTATTAAGCAATAAAGTTGAAATGTGAGAATTAACCAAATAAAGTGCATAATTCACATAAAGATAAGTCACATTAGCTCTAATTAATCCCAAAATTATATATAAATAATTTGACTTATCAAATTC
Source organism: Erythroxylum urbanii (assembly GCA_027568935.1). Classification (NCBI taxonomy): domain Eukaryota; kingdom Viridiplantae; phylum Streptophyta; class Magnoliopsida; order Malpighiales; family Erythroxylaceae; genus Erythroxylum; species Erythroxylum urbanii. The sequence continues at coordinate 11,428 of JAOQML010148891.1, read as the reverse complement.
CCCCATACTTGAACTATTACTTATCCCTAAGTAAAAACAAAAGAAAACTAAGTGTTAAATCCGTAAACAAGATATTAATTCCACTTTTGTAGGTGTATGGTGGAATTTAGCATATGCCACAAGCCTTTAAACCACTATGCGTCCATAATGGAGGAGTTATAGTCTCCTGAGGGTTTACTTTAAATGAACGATACCCACAAACATCTTCTTTCCATCATTCCACACCTAATCATCATCATAGTTCAATCCAATAAGTTGAAATCATTGTAGGTAAGAATTGAAATACAGACATTACTTTATAAATTAGATCACAAATTAAGCAACAATAAGACATCATAATGATTTAATTAATCAAAATCACATGCCATGAATGAAGTCTCTTATAAAGCATTCACTTTCACTCACAAGTGTTTAAGGGCGACTCTCAATCATCTTCTAAATCATATCTCTTGCCATAAGCTTGCATCTTATCTACTTCTCCATTACTCCCATCTATGACATATCCAGGAATCAAAAAGGTCTTCATTCCTTTGGTTGTAATGGGGCCAAGGGATAAAGTAGGCTAAGAAAGAAAGGATAGGAATTCAAATATTCAATACTTAGTAGAGCAGAAACCATATATATTACAATCATCATTGGCAAATTTTACTGAGAAATTGCCCAACAACTATAATACTTAGAAAACTCCACCAACTCTATTATCAGCATTTTCCATCATTCTTTCACCTTGGGATTTGAAGTGAACATGCCCACTTTTCAAAAACACCATTTAAATGCCAATTCTTCTTCACCTTTTCTCTTTTTTTTTCACTTTTTCCCTTTTTTTTTCTTTTGTTTTCTTTTTTTGTTTTTTTAGCACATTCCTTCAATTTCAATAGAAAACACCCCCACACTTCTTCCTTTGTATACCTATTAATAAGACTATTGAATGCACATCATTTATAGCTCTACTAACCATTGAACAGGGTAAATTGGTTTTTCTTGGTTTAAGGTTCTTGGAATAGGTTTACAAAGAAAAGGCTCAAATACAATCAATAGGCACAAAGGGTTCACTAGGGGATTGATATATAAAAAGGGTTAGCTATTTGGCTCGAGCTCAATCCTAGTGCCTTTTATCACTTTCATGAACATACCATAGTATGATTATGTAACCTCGAAAAGATACAATGCAAGTTCTAGAAGTAAACACACATAAAAGAGAAAATTATGTCACTCATAAGAAAAATAGGATTGGGTATAATCCTTTAGGCTCAAAATAGCTCACTAGGTGATGTTTCTCATTCAATAGCATGCTCATTCAATCAATTTAACATTATAACATCCAATTGTGACAAGGCATGTAATCAATTTAATCATATTATGCATCTTAGTTAAGATCAATCTTGCCCGTAATACAATTAACTCACTAAATTGGATTATAAAGCACATGCAGGATGAAAATCAATACAAAACTAACATAAAACAGAAGATTTTTTTCGACCTTATGCATGTAAAATCATCAATTATCCCACCCCCACACTTAAAATCAACATTGTCCTCAATGTTGGGTAAGATAAAAGAGAAAGCATAATGCAAAGAACAAAATAAAGAGTAAGGGAAAAGAAACCCCCTGAAATAACAAATTGCATTGTCACAAAACCAAATTCCACACCTTGGATTCCTACCACCCATCAAGCTATACATGACAAAATTAGGGAGATAGAACAAAAGAGCCCTGAAGTTATCCTTACAATTGTCCAAAATAGAAGAAACAAAATAAAACATAAGGTCAGACTAATATAAAGTGCGAAGCTAAATGCAAGAAATTGAAAATGCAAATGCAATCCTAGGATCCTATGGTGTTTTGTCCAGTGCAAGTCCAAAAGGGGTGGCTGGCGCTCCATAAAAGCCCTCAACATTGCTGCCATCCTTGTTTAGGAATTCGCGAGATTTCCCACTTGAGTTCGAAGTCCCTAGACTTCTGTGCAAACTTCTTACAGCTGGGTCAGAAGCCGATGGTCCCCATGGCCTTGAGTAGTTTGGGAGTGAGGTGCAGGGGTTGTAGTCGGATTGATCCTCGCTCGATGTGGGTTGATCCATTTGTTTGGAGCATCTTCGTGATAATTTTTTTCCACATTGATGACATCCACTTCAGTCATATGAGCCACGTCTTCATTCCTATAGAGGACCTTAAGGAGCCCGAATAGTTGGCCCAATAGGACCGAAAATACAAATCTCTTAGTTTCAGCTTTATGGTGCACTACTTGCCACATCGAGCTTATGATCATTTTGGCAATTGCGATGCCATGAAATTAGTCATCTCGGAAGAACATTTTGTCCAAAATGTATAGATCCTCATTTCGAAGGTACCTTAAGTCACTAGCCTTCGGGATGAGATTATGGGCAAGGATGAATGCCACCAATCTTAGTTCAATATCAAGGGGGCCACAGTGCATGAATATATGCTGATTGGTGAAGCGCATAGTCGTATAACCCCAAAACAAGTCATAGCATCATCCTTATTCCATTGGCTATCAATGGAACACCTTGCTCGCTTGTCAAAGGAAGGGACTTGACCTCCCATGGGCAGCTCCAAATGTATACTAATCAACTCCTTGGTGATGACCACTTCTTTACCATTTACCCGAGAGACAAGTTCCGACAAATGCTTTTCTGTTGTTGCGCTCATATTGGCATAAAATTGCTTGACTATAGATGGGTGGTAGGCTCCCTTCAAATTCAACAATTTACCCCAGTAGAACCTATCCAAGTTGGCTCTCACATGGTATGCTTCATCAATTCTTGCTTCCACGGAGACTTCTATCACAAACTTGTTATTCTTCTTCTTGTGATACCAAGTCTCACATTGTTCATTGATGAATAGAGTTTGCTGAAGCTCCGATTCTACTATCTCTTTGGCCACCTATTTACCCGTAGCTGCTCTAGAGGATTGGTAGTGTTCTTTCTCACCATTTGCTTGATTCGTGATATTACGGATAGGTACACTACCAACTATAATCTCAACAAGGTAAGGGTCAATTCCAAACATCGAATCAGTCACAATGTAACCACAAACTCACGCGTAAATGCCCATTTTAATTGCAACTACAATCACACTGCAACCACAATTTCAATTTCAATACACACCCCACAACTTCAACACACCTCCTAATTCAATCAATAGCGCAAACCCAACGCTTCAATATACCACAATGTCAAATACAAATCTAATTCCCCTTTTTGACACAACCACTAATTCAATAATCAACCCAAATTTAATTTCAACATCCCCCGAATTCAATGTCAATAGCACATACCCAAGAATTCAACGGGAACACAAATCCTCTGTTAATAACAAATTAAATCACCAAAATACAGTCTCAACCAACCCACATTTATGGGGATTCCAAACTCCAATTCCACAAATCAAAATGTTGAGAGAGAGAACTTACCTAAGCAATCTATGAGTGGAAAGAGTGTAGACTCAACCCTAAGCCTCAAGAGAAGTCCCAAAATCCATGAATATGAGGTTGGTGGCGGGTAATAACGTGGAGGAGATTAGCACACTATGGGGAGGCGATTAGGGTTTGCGTTGGTTGAAGGCAGTGGAAGAAGAGAAGAAAGGAAGAAGAAAAGGGAGAAAATATGGGTGAGAAGGTGAAAGGGAAGGTCATAGAAGGATGTGACGTGGAGGAGGAGGCAGAAAAGGGGGGAAAACGCAGGGTTTGTGAAGGAAAATAAGGTAAGAGGAGCGCTTTTAAAAAAGAGTGCGAGCAATATCTGTTAAGCGGACCTTCTCAGGTTTCTTAGTGGCAGAGTCTGGGAAATGTTCTCTAAGTGGACCTTTTCGGGTCTCTGAGTGCCAGAATATGAGTTATATTTGCTAAGCGGACATTATGTCCACTAAGCAGACCTTTCCGGGTCTTCTAGGAGTGAAGTACTTTGTAATGTCCGTTAAAAAAACCTTCTCAAAATTTTCTATGTCCATCTCAATTAATTCACCCTTTTTTTGTCCATCTAAACTACTCAATGCTACTATAGGACTATATGCATGATGTATGAATGAAAATCACAAAAATATTAAAAGCAACAAAAAGACTTACCTCCTCCACATGTAACATGGATCTTACCTCTCGGATTGATGTGTCTTGATCTCATTATTCCTCATGCTACTAAGAGGTGTCCTTGACGTGTCTTATAGGCATGAACCCTGCACCACACACAATAGATTAGAGTAAAAATATATGAAGAAAATGAATCAATGAAATTAATAAAACACACAAAGAGTTAGAAATGTTGGGATTCCTCCCAACAAGCGCTAAATTTAATATCCTCAGCTGGATTAGGCCACCATGGTGTCTATCTTTAAATGTGATGGTGGAAATATATCCAACCATCTCTCCCTCAAAGTAATGCTTAAGTTGCTGCCCATTGACCATGAATGGTGGTTGCTAATCCCTTCCAATCTCCACTGCTCTGCTTGGGTATACCTTGGTTATCACGAAAGGTCTAAACCATCTTGATCACAATTTCCCTGGAAATAATTTCAAGCAGCAAAACCTTTTAATCAGGTTTGAATTCTCTCCAAAGGATATGCTTGTCGTGGAAAGCTTTGGTCCTATCCTTGTATATTTTAGCATTCTCAAAAGCATCCATGTGAAACTCATCTAGCTCGTTTAACTTCCGGATTGCCCACAATGCCTTATGTTTAATTTCAACCAGAAGATGGAAAAATTTCCCAAAGACCAGTCTATATGGGGACATACCCAAGGGAGTCTTATATGCTGTCCTATATGCCCAAAGAGCGTCATCAAGCTTCAATGCCCAATTCTTTCTTGATGTATTGACGGTCTTTTCTAAAATTTGCTTGATTTCACGATTCAACACCTCAACTTGCCCATTAGTTTGGGGGTGATAAGCAGTTCCAAACTTAAAATGGCACCTATATTTTGCCAACAGAGATTTGAATTGATGATTTTGAAAGTGTACACCATTGTCACTGATTATGGCTCTTGGAACTCCAAATCTTGAGAATATATGCTTCTTCACAAATTTCACCACACTTGCCTCCAGTGTTGTTTGCCAAAGCTGTGGCTTCCACCTATTTGGATATATAATCAACTGCCACAAGGATGTATTCATTGCCAAAAGATACTGGAAACGGTCCCATAAAGTCCAAGCCCTATACATCAAAGAGTTAAACCTCTAAAATCCCCGATTGAGGCATCTCATGCTTCCTACCTATGTTTCCCATCCTTTGACATCTATCACATGTCATAACAAAAGTTTTAGCATCCTTAAAAAGAGTAGGCCAATACAAACCGAATTGTAAAAATTTTGCTACTGTTTTGTTACTGCCATGGTGTCTGCCATAAGGAGAAGCATGACAATGATACAACATTGAATGCATCTCCTCATCAGGTATACATCTCCTAATTATCCCATCAGCACACCTTCTAAAGAGCAACGAGTCTTCCTAAAAGTAATTCCTTACCTCCGATAAGAATTTCCTTCTCTTATGGTATGAATAATCACTTGGGATAATTCTTGACACCAGAAAGTTAACATGATAAGCAAACCAAGGAATATTTCCCTTAACAGACCACATATTCTCATCAGGTAAGGCATCATTAATAGTTCAACTTCCATCTTGTCCTCTTGCTCAAGTCCCAAAAGATGATCAACTACCTAATTTTTCGATCCCTTCTTATCTCTAATTTCCAAATCAAATTCCTACAAGAATAAAATCCATCTGATCAACCTTGGTTTAGCATCCTTTTTGGTAAGCAAATATTTCAAAGCGGAATGGTCAGTGTAAACAATGACTTTGGACCCAACAAGATAAGATCTAAATTTATCAAATGCAAAAACTATTGATAACAATTCTTTTTCTGTAGTAGCATAATTAATTTGAGCATCATTAAGAAATTTGCTAGCATAATAAATGACATGTAATTTTTTATCCTATTTTTGTCCTAAAACAGCCCTAAGTGCATAATCACTAGCATCACACATCAGCTCAAAAGGGAGATTTCAATTCGGTGCAGCCATTATAGGAGCTGAGGTAAGTTCCTTCTTCAACTTGTTGAAAGCATCAAGACATTCATCAGTAAATTCAAAAGGGACTTCCTTTTACAACAAAGCACATAAGGAATCTTGGAAAAGTTCTTAATAAATCTTCTATAAAACCCTACATGCCCAAGAAAACTCCTTATTGCCCTAACCGAATTGGGAGGTGGTAATTTATTGATGACTTTGATTTTTGCTGGATCCACCTCTATTCCATTATTTGAGATTTTGTGGCCTAGGACGATTCCTTCTTGTACCATAAAATGACACTTTTTTCAATTTAGCACAAGATTGGTTTCTTCACATCTTTGAAGAACCTATTCTAAATTGAAAGAACATGCATCAAAAGAAGAGCCAAAAATAGAAAAATTGTCCATAAATACCTTAATTATATCCTCTACCATGTCGGAGAATATGGACATCATACATCGTTGGAAAGTGGTAGGAGCATTGCATAAGCATAAGGGCATCCTACAATAAGCAAATGTGCCGTAGGGACAGGTGAAGATGATCTTCTCCTGATCCTCTGGGGCTATAGGAATTTGGTTATACCCTAAATAACCATCTAAAAGGCAGTAATAATTATGCCCCACTAATCTTTCCAACATTTGATCAATAAAGGGTAGAGGGAAGTGGTCTTTCCCAGTTGCTGTATTTAATTTCCTGTAGTGTATGCAAACCCTCCACCTTGTCACAACCCTAGTGGAAATTAGCTCATTATTATCATTAGAGATGACAGTTATGCCACCTTTCTTTGGTACAACTTGCACAGGGCTTATCTAGGAGCTATCAAAAATAGGATATATAATTCCTGCATCAAGTAATTTAAATACATTAGATCGCACAACTTCCTTCACGTTGGGATTGAGCCTCCGTTGACTTTCCACACTAGGTTTGTGGTTTTCCTCCATTAAAATCCTGTGAACACAAATAAAAGGGCTAATTCCCTTTATGTCAGCAATACTCCATGCAATAACAACTTTATGTTCACGTAACACCCTTAACAAATTCTCTTCTTGAGAGGAATTCAAAGAAGAAGAAATGATAACCGAATAAGTATTTGATTCTCCCAAGAAAGCATATCTCAAATGAATTGGAAGGTGTTTCAATTCAGGTTTTGGTGGCAAGATGGAAGGTAATAGATTGGGGTTAGGAGGGCCCAATTCTTCAATTGGAGGTCTATACCTAAAATCATTACCTTGCAATCTATAAGCATATTCCCTTGACTCATTATCCAATCCATTCTCATCTATTCCTAAAGCTAGGTATGTCTCTAAAGCATCATCATATATCAAATTAGGAATAGATTCAAATGCAAGAGAATCAATCACATCTATTATATATGTGACTTCATCGAAAGAGGGTCCCTTTAAAACCTTGAAAATGTTAGACATAACTTACCATCTGGGACATCAATTAATGCTCCATCAGTGGCTAAAAATGGCCTTACTAAGATTATAAGAACCTACATATCAAAATCCATCTCAAGCACAACAATGTCAGCTGGAATTATAAGCTTACCAACTTTCACCAATAAGTCCTCAACTATACCAATAAGATATCGAATTGATCTATCGGCAAGTTGCAATGAGATTGTAGTTAGTTTGAGTTAACCAATTCCAAGCTTGTTGTAAAGAGACAAAGGAATAAGATTAATAGTTGCCCCTAAGTCACATAAGCATTGAAAAACATTAGAAACACATAGTGAAACTCCCTAGATCCTTTAACTTAGGAGGTAGTTTATTTTGTAAAATAGAACTACACTCCTCAGTCGAGGCTACCGTCGCAAAATCGTTTAGCTTCTTTTTGTTAGAGATGATTTCCTTCAAGAACTTGGTGTAAGCGGGCATCTCAGCAAATGCTCGGCGAAAGGGATATTGATATGAATCTTTTCGAAAAGGTCAAGGAATTTCTGAAATTTGGAATCATCATGCTTCTTCCTTACCCTTTAGGGGTATGGTATGGGTGGCACAAAAGAAAATTCTGAAATTGGTGAAGACTCTTTCTTGGGTTTAGTTTCTTTAGGCTCTTTTTCTTCATCCAAATTCACAAATTCAGCATCCTTGGTTTCATTTATCTTAACTTCCTTCTCTTTAAGAACCATACCTTCTACCACCGTACCATTTCTCAAACGAATCGCCATACAATCTTGTTTTAGGTTCACTTGAGTATTGCTAGGTAACTTTCCCTTATCTCTTTCACTTACCTCTTTTTCCACTTGATTGATTTGCTCCTCTAAATTTCTAGTGGTAGCTTGGTTCAACTGAATGTTTTGCTCCATTCTGTTCATTGCTTGAGAGCTAGCTTGTGCATTTTGATCCATCTTGCTCATAAGTTGAGCAAACATATCCTCAAGCCTATCTATCTTTTTCTCCATAAGGGAAGGGAATTATTGTGGTGCAGAAGATGAGGGAGTTGAATACTGTTGTTTTTGTGGCGCTCGGAACCCCGGTAGTCCCATTGGTTTTGCAGCCCCTTGATTTTTCCATGAAAAGTTTGGATAAAACTTCTAACCTTCATTGTAGGTGTTCGAGAAAGGATCCAATCTTTGGCCTTGTCTACCAATATAGTTCGCCTCTTCCTCCGGCATTGTTGCTTCAATGTTCATAGAACCAGCTGCTGTATGCCTAAATCTACCACAAAGAGTGCAAGGATCCCTACTGGACTTGTTGTCATCCATCAACATGTTCAACTTCTTATTTATCTTAGCAATTTGATAAGCCATGTCAGATCTCGATCTCACTTCATTAAGAGTAGCAGCCTTGCTCCTAGTCACCTTGCAATGTGAATTCTCTGTAACTTTCTTAAAGATATTCCACAACTCTTGCGAACTCAAGTCACTAATATTCCCACTAGCATTCAAGTCCACCAAAGTTTGATTGTGATCGGTGAGACTATAGTAAAAGAACTGAGTCAAAGAATAAGTGTCACATCTATAGTGAGGACACTGGTTGAGGAGATCATTAAATCGCTCCTATGCTTCATGAAAATTTTCTCCTTCCTTCTGTGAGAACTAGTGTATCATCTTCCTTAGTTCAAGAGTTTTATGGGCTGGGTACCACTTCATCATGAAAGTCTCCATCACCTTATCCCAAGTATCAATGGAGTCTACCTCCAAACTCAACAACTAATTTCTTGCTAATCCCTTCATACAATAGGGAAAACACCTCAGCCTAAACTCATCTTTGGACAAACCATACAACGGAAGAGTTTGGACTGTCGCATAAAAGTCTCTCATAAAAGCTAGGACATCTTCACTCGGCATTCCATTAAATTGTGGCAATATCGATAGATGAATTTGCTTCAGCTCATAATTTCGTACTGTCGTAGTCAATCAGATGCAAGAACAGTTGCCAGCAATGAACAACATCTAATAATCTCTAATTCTTCTTACCGCAGGATTAACAACCACTGGTTAAGCCTGGTTTGCTCCATTTAATTGTTCATTCCCCATTTCTTGCTCTTCATCCATAATTGGTTCTTGATTATTATTTTCCATCACTCTTCTTCTTTGGGCGTTGTTCCTTTTACAAGTGTGTTCAATCTCAGGATTCAATTTAATTAACTGATCTTCGTTCAAATTTCTTGAACGCCTTAAGTTAATGCAACTCCTGAAATAGAACAAAGAGAAAAGAATTTAAGAGTGTCTAATGGACGAAAACTTAAGGTAATAAAAATAAAAAATAACTGGAATTAATAGTAGCAAATATAAATTAGTCCCCGGTAACGGCACCAAAAACTTAGTCGACAAAATTTGTAAGTGCACAGAGTCATTCCTAGTACTTACACATCAAGTATTACAAGGTTGTATCCTACGAGGACTAAAATACTCACTACTAAATTAATTCTAATTACTTGAACAAAATTGATAAGAAAATTAAAAGATGATTGGATTAGAGTGAACAATTAATTATGACGTATATAAATAAACAAGCAAGAGAAAATTTCGATGTTAAGACTTAGGGCTTCGGGATTCACCAATTTAAAAGATTGATTGATAAATTATGGAATTAATTGAATGAAAAGTTAGAATAACAGCGGCACAAATTCATTTATATTCTCTCTCAAAACATACAAGAATACCCAACTAGTTAACTATCATTTGTTAATGTGAAACCACACTAGTCAAATTCATTAAGAACAAGCAACCCTAAGTTATCACACTAGTTTAGGATATCTCTATCTCTAAATCTAATGTGTTTATCTTCTTAATGCACAAATTACACTTCACCTCTTAGTTCATCATATGATTCCTAAGATTTCATCTATGGTGATCAAGCATATAAACAATAATGAAGCTCAAGAAAGATAAATATAACTCAAGAACTTTCGTTCAATACCAATCAATTCATAAAACATCAATCAATCCCTAAAATAGGCTATATTCCTAACCCTAAATGGGGTTTAGTTCCAGCACATGATAAAAGAATCAAAATACATAGAGACTATCAACATTCAAGACAGGGTAGAGAGAGAGAAGATAAATCAAGTTTGCTCCAATCTTGATGCCATCCTCCTTCTTCTTCCTCTTTTCCTATTTTGGGTGCCTCTAATCTCCTTGCCTTGTTTTCAGTGCCAGCTCCCCTATTGAGGTCTTCAAAACAAATATATATAATATCTTGGGGCCAAAGAAACCTAGTTTTTGCTAAACAGGGGAATAAAAATCGTGTCTGCACCATCAATGTCCATTAGGCGGACCTTCTCGGGTCTCTGGAGCATTTTAGACAGTGAATGTCCGTTAACCAGACATGATGTTCGTTAAGTAGACATTCACGGGTCTGTCAGCCTTCTTTCTCCGCTCATGTCCTTTTGAAGGGACATGATGTCTGTTAGGTGGATATACACTGAGCATCTTCATAAATGTGCACTTTTGACCCTTCAGAAAGCCAAAACTCTCCTCGGGGTCTTCATAAAGGTTGTAGAGCTCGGAGTCCTCTTCGAAAATGTACTCGAATGAATATAATCTAACATCTATAATAAAAATTATGTGGTTTGCCCCAAAATCTCTCCAATCACCTATGAAGAAATAAAGTTGAAATGTGAGAATTAACCAAATAAAGTGCATAATTCACATGAAGATAAGTCAAATTAGCTTCAATTCATCCCAAAATATATAAATAATTTGACTTATCAACTCCCACTAATCCTGTTAAAACAGAGGATCTATCTGCTATCTTGACTTGAACCGGCCTTTATGTAGTCTTTTCCTTTGCTGGAACCCCTGCAAAGAATTGCAAACATAGTTAGTGGCTCCTAAATCTAAAATCCAAGAATCAGAATATGCCATATTTCTAGTTCCTAACAAACTTAGGAAACCCATACCTTGTTTGCTTTTGAGGGATTCAAGGTAGACCACACAGTTTCTTTTCCAGTGACCCTG
>JAOQML010148877.1:0-14583 GCA_027568935.1 Erythroxylum urbanii | reverse complement strand
GGAAGGTCTTTCGATACTTCTATACTGACACAGATACAGGCATAACCAATTCTTTTCTTTTTAGCCGTGTTCTCGTCTATACATAACGGTTTACTGATGAAGCTGGCCAATTGGTTTAGGCCCTGCGTGGTCCAATACTCCAGCAGAACTTTATGGAAATTAATCTATATAGGAAGACTCTGTATCTTAATGGTTTCTAGTCTAAGACCTGGCTACCAGATTTGCGGAAATATTAGTTAACTCCCAAAGTACCATGAACCCTCCTCAAGTATTTTATTAGCTGCTGAAGTGGAGGAGAAGGAGAAGAGGACAAGGTTGTCTTCGAAAAGTAGAACATCTATAAGGCCTCTGTTTTTCCATAATCTATTAGCCCATCGCAGTACGATTTCACTAGGTGGGGTGTAAGACAGAGTAGAGGCAATGGAGTCCCTGACTACCTATTTTGCACGTTTTCTAGACAGCCATAGGTACAGCACACAAAGGGGTTAGAGAGGGTTGGGATGGGTTGGGTGATAAAGGTGGAAAGTCTTCAACTTTGTGGGGAGGTGGGTCAAGCATGATGTGGACAGGGAAAGGCGAGAAAAAATTTAAAAGAAAGTAAGGAAGCCTGGAGGTTCCAAAGAGAGAGAAAAACTGGAATGAAGATAGAGGATGGAGAAGAAGACAGTGAAGAGGATAAAAAACGAAGGAAGGGGCAGACAGTGAAATAACAAGGGATTCGAGAGAAGACGAGAGAGTGGAGCAAGCTGAATCTAGAGAAAAGGGAGAGTCTCTCTCTCTAACCCATAACTTGCATAGCCATTTCTTAGTTTGAGTTCACTTCATAAACTTTAGCTCTTCTCCCCTCACACTCTTTTGTTGAGAATTAACCCCCAACATTTCAAATATTTTATATGTCTCTTCAGTAGTCTTCTCTTCCACAGCTCCTCCTGCTGCATTGCCCACTGTATACTGACACCATTGTGTTAATCCATCATAGAAGACATGGTTCTGTATGTGAAGTGGAAAATGATGGTGTGGACACTGTATTAACAAGAGTTTGAAGCGTTTTCATGTTTTATGAAATGACTTTCCCTCCATCTGAGTGAACGTAACTATCTTCGTCCGCAACTCAAAAGTCTTTTGATGGGAATAAAATTTTCCCCGAATTTGTTTTACACCTCCTTCCATATGGTTAATGAAACGGATAGAAGGGTCATCAACCATGCCTTAGCCCTATCTTTCAATGTGTATGAGAAGCATCTCACTTTAAGTTGATCTTCGTTTAAGCCATCCAAAGGAAATGTCTAGAGAGTGGTATAGAACTCCCGAATGAAGTTTAAAAAGGTCTTCATTGGGAACCCTATAAAAAGATGGCAGCATATTATAGTAGATGCTCTTCAATTCATAGTTTCTGGCTGCCTCTCTTAAATGTATACACGAAGTGGTAGCACCAATTATAGGTCTAGCGTACTCCTTCATTACTGGCTTCCTTTCGTCCATATCTTGATCGTTAGGCTGGGTTCCTCGAGAATGTCTTCAAAGTCTCTTTGAGGTCCTCTTATTCGATGCACATTATCAATAAAAGGGGTGAGTTCACCTTCCTAAGATCTCCTTCCTCATATAAACAAATTAAAGACAACACCGAATTAGTAACAAAAACTGCTAAAACAATTCAATAAAATAAACAAAATGATCAAAATTATTTTAAGTCTAAATGTTAAACACCTCCCTAACAATGGTGCCAAAAACTTATTGTGCCAAAATAAGTTCTAAAAATACCTAGGCTATCCTACTCGCAAGTACATGAGGTAGTTATAGTTGATTACTCAGGATCGTCTCCTACTTAGGTGAAATTAGTCCACTCAAATTAACTTTGAATGAAAATAAAAACAAATGGAATCCTAAACACTTTAACCCGACTTGTTGAGTAAAAGGGTTTAAAGAAAATAAAGTAATTAGACTAAAAAGGTAAACTAATTTAACTGGAAGCAAAAACAATTTGATCAATCGGTGTGGAAAACTCTTAAGAATTAATTTCACTAATTTAATCTCCTATGTATGATTAAAGTGAAATAATTGGATAATTGTCTTACCAAAATTAACAGTTGGATTTTAAAATCAATTCAAATAACAAACTAATTTAACTTTCGTATTCGACAAGTTTATCATCCAAATTAATTGTTAAACCTAACTAATAATTACCCACTTAAGTTAATATATTTCTAATTCATAACTTAAGCGTCTATAGTTTCTCATTCTATATTAAACTTCTTCTCTCGATCCTTCGTTTAATACTAAAATGATGCAAAGTTTAGCCATACTATTACATCCAATAAGCTCATAAACTATAGCAAATAATAAGACAATAAAACAATCCCTTCATCATGCATAATCAACTAAATTAGCTACATTAATTCTCAAGAATAAGTAATCAGCCCTTCATGGAATAAACATAGTTAATCATCTTCAAATACTTCAATCCTATGGTTAATAGTAACAGAGAAGTATTAAAGTAATAAAATAGTGAATAAACTGAAATGAGCCATTGAATGACTAATAGAGTAACTAAAAGAGTAACAGACTAAATAATGCAGCAAGTATAAGATGGGATGAGCAAATAAATGGTTTGCTTAGGTGAGGGAGTCGACGGTGGGTCTCCTATCGATTTGCTCACTCTCTGGCCTTGGCTCTGACCTTCTACCGCTTTTCACTTTTGCCCAGAAGATGATCACAGTAACTTCATCTCTTCGTTGTTTTTCTTCTTCACCCAACTATTTCTTTCTCCTCTGTTCTCTGCCTCCAACCTTCTTCGTTGTCTCTTTTCTTCATCTTTTTCTCCTTATATATCTCCACCTCCATCCTCTCTTACTCTGTCTATTTGTAGTCCCAGACTAGGTTTAGGATTTTACGCGATCAAAAGCTGCGACACGCAATATTAAACCATTTAAAGAAAAATATGCGCTGTGAGGGCTCTTGTCACGGTGTCACGACGGTGACTAACCTTAGTCACTACCTTTTCTATCATGCAAAATTCATGACCATTTTCACTTAATTCATTCAAATTTGGATTAAAAACACTAGAATTTGTAACCACAATCAAAAGATCAAGGCTTGCGAAGTCCAACAAGATTAGTCATAATAGAAAAACATATCAATATAAGCAATAATCACATAAGTTTAGATTATTTAGCCTATTTTATGTTATCTCTAATAATTCAATATCATTAATTGCCACAAATGAATCCAAACATAATGATTACGTATAGCATTTAAGATTCTAGCAATAGGTTTACATAAAAACAATCCAATAGAGCATTCAGATGGTTCTTACTCAATACCCAATTCAATAAGCACAAAATAACTTAAACAATTCTTAAAGAGGGTAAAAGCAATGATACATAACGACAATATGCTTAGATGCGCTCCTCAACTTTGAATGTTTACATGGCCGTTTGTTTCCCATGTTTTGTTGAATTATTGTTCTTATTGTAATTTCTTGGCCAATCCTCACCCTAATTCATCTCTTTCTTGTTCCATAAGGGTTGTTAAGTTTGAAAATCAAAATGTTGTCTCAAGGAATGTGCTTTTACCCCATTTTAGTTCTTGTGCTTCAAACTTGTACCTAATACCAAATATGAACTAAAATGAGTATCTTAAGCATTTCATAACGATAATCACTAAGTGTTAAGAAGTGAATGTATGAACAATTAAGCATACACCAAACTCCCCCACACTTTGCTTTTGGCCGTCCTCGGGCAAAACAACAAAATCAAAGTCACAAACTAAACACTTTCACAATTTCCATATTTCCTAAAAATAGATAGTTATAAGTAAAGAGAAAAAACTTTCAAAATCGTAGCAATAACTAAACATTAAATTCCTCTAGTTATGATCAATCAAAGATCATCACCTTTAGAAACTAAGCAATCTAGTGGTAGACTTGGATAAGTGTGTTTAAATAACATTGATCCATAGGTATACTCAAACACCATTCATGATCCAAACATTCCTTAACTTTGCATATCATTTCATTTCTCCACCATTAGGATTCATATATATAATCATAAATCAAAGGACTTTTTAAGGTTGTAATATGGGCAAAGGTTTAGGTAAGATGTATTGGGATAATGTAGCTTAAAAGTCATTAAATCTAGTGAAGCAAGAAAAACATCTATATAACATGAAGTACAAAAACCAATATTCACTTAAAATTATGAATGTAAAATTGTGTTTCATAGCTCAAGTTTAAGCTCTCACACCACAAACCACGTGAAGCAAACCAAGTAGAAGGAATCACTCACACTATTGATAACAAACAATACATTATAACCATAAGTGGTGATCCTTCGAAATAACATCTACCTCATATGCTAACCCATTCCATACAACTCTAGAAGGAGAAACTAATTATGAATTACTTTGCAAAACGATTGCATTTCCTCATTGATACTTTTATTTAGATACTTTTTTCTTTTGCTTTTTCTTTTTCTTTTCTCTTTTTCTTTCTTTTTCTTTTTTTTCAACAAAAATTGAAAGAAGCTACATCAACATTGGAACTCATTGATAAGCATGTGCACACCCCTACACTTACACTTTTGTACATTCACAAACATTAGGAATCAACAATTTCTCCACTAGCTTTAAAGCTTGGGTAGGATAGTTAGTTAGGTTTAAGGCACGTAAAGTGGTTAGAACAAAAAGAAAAGGCAACTAAAGCTCAAGGGGGCTTATAAAAAGGAAACAAATTCATATCGATAAGTGGGTTATTTGGCTAATGTAGCTTATGAAGCAAAGAATGCCTATATCATTTTCATATTAATGCAAGTGATAAAAATGTGGTCTTGAATAGAAAATCAAAGCAAAGTTAGGATGTACATGTCATGAAGGTCACACATGATCAAAACACAATAAGATTGATATGGACGTGTCAGTCTATAAAGGCTCAAAATCTCACTGACTTGCGTCAACCACTAGTCACTACTCTTCTAAAGATAATGTATATTGACCAATCACAAGAGTAAAAGTACATGTTCAAGTTTCCATGAATTTTTCTAGTCAATTCACTCTCTAATTATAACTATATAGTCTGAAAAGCAATAGAAAAAGAGAAAATGTTCATTTGTTTATTTGATTTTGAAAACACCTAAGAAACACCCATAAGAAAAAACAAGCTTAAAAATGTGTATGAAAATAAAGTTCCCTACCCCCACACTTAACACTTACATTGTCCCCAATTTAACATTAAAATGGAGCATTTAACCTAAATAACAAATTCAAGAATGTAATTGAAAAGAAATGAACTTCCCTTGGGTTGCATCCTAAGCAGTGCCTTTGTTTTATATTGTTGACTCGATGCAAATGTCGGTTAATCTTCATAATCACTTTCACATTTTCCACTTGGAATCCTTCATAAAAGGGTTTCAATCGATAACCATTGAACTGCTTATTCGTCTGTAGGCTTTTAATTTCAACTGCACCATGTGAAAACACATTAGTAACTATAAAAAGTCCAATCCAATAGGAACATAATTTACCTAGGAAAAGCTTAAGTCGTGAATGATAAAGAAAAACTTTTTGTTCAATGACGAAATTTTTTCTAGCAATCATCTTGTAAATTTCTGCATTCTCGTAAGATTTAATCTGAAGCTCTTCCAATTCTTGTAGTGACAATTTCCTTTGTTCACCCACTTCATCCATCTTCATATTACATTGCTTGATTGCCTAAAAAGCTTTGTGCTTAATTTCTATTGAAAGATGACATTGATTTCCATAAATTAATCGGTATGAAGACATGCCAATTTGTGTCTTGTATATGGTTCTATATGCCTAAATAACATCATCAATTCGTTGGCTCCAATATTTATGATTTGGGCTCACCAATTTCTCAATGATTGACTTGATTTCTCTATTTGACACTTCTTCTTGCCCATTTTCTATGGATGTTAGGCTGTAGACACCTTGTGAGTGACATAGTACTTCTTCAAAAGATTTCTTACCAATCAATTGCAAAAATGAATACCCCTATCGCTAATCAATGCTTACGGTATTCCATACGTAGCATAAATGTTAAACTTGACAAAATTTGCAACAACTTTAGAATCATTAGTCTTGGTGGCTTTGGCTTTCACCCATTTAGAAATATAGTCCACAACCAATAAAATGTAAACAAACCAATAGAAGAAGGAAATGGTCCCATAAAGTTAATGCCCTATATATAAAAAATTTCACATGCGAGGATTGCAGATAAAGGCATTTGATCTCTATGGAATAAACTACCTTGTTTTTGGCATTGTTCACATGCCTTACAGAAGATATAGGAATCTCAAAATATATCTGGCCAATAAAAACTACATTCAATATTTTCCTAATAGTTCTTTTAGGCCTAAAGTGACCACCACAAGCATACGAATGGCAAAATTTTAAAATATATTCACATTCATACTCAGGCACACATCTCCTAATTACTTGGTCAGAACAACACTTCCATAATTGAGGGTTATCCTAATATAATATTTCGAATCACTCCTTATTCTATTCCATCTAGCTTTACTCAAATCATTAGGTATTTCATAATTCACTAGATAGTTTACAATATCAACATACTATGGAACTTTACCTTGAAGCGTTAGTAATTGCTCATCTAGAAATAGCTCTTGTAATGGTACTAAATCCTCATCCTTCGTTATTTCTTTATATTATTTAATTTTTTTTGTTTCATTTTTTGTTTGCACTGATGATAATGTATGAAATTCATGCCACAAATGCAAAGTTCTAGATTATAAATCGAGGAAGTACCAATTCACTCTACCTTTAATTCGTGTTGATTTATTTTTTATTCTTTTCTATGTTTTATTGTGTATATTAGTGAAAATGTACATCTTTAAGTGTGGAGAAGGGATGTTGCGATTTTAATATGGATCTGATTGTGATTCAAGCATATTTTATTTTCTCATTTATTGTTTCTTCTTTACAAATATCTCTAATTTGTTAATTCTTATTTTGAAGCATTTTTACATTTTATGAATCATTGCAAGCCAGAATATCAAATCATGAAAGCATAATTAGATGGATTTTTTAATTACCCCACTATGAATGAATGATTTTATTATCGATTTAGATGAAAGCAATTAGAATTTTTACATATGAGCCTAAATTATGATGTTTTGAGCTTATAAAAATTTGTTATCATTATATTATCCTCTATTTGCCTTTATTGTGAGAATATCACACATAGTTGGATGATTCTAAAACTTGATTTTATTATATATATTGAGATCAAATCTTTAGATCAAAGGCATTAAGATGAAAAAGGCACTTATAGTACACTTTTGTTGACCCCTTCGTTGAAAATTTTTATAATGAAAACTTTCAATACTACAAGTAAACGGATTGCAACTTGTAGTACAAAAGGTATCATTCCTATGAGGAATACTAGACACCTAAACAACTTGAAAAAACTTTATCTAAGGTACCAAAAATTAAAGTGAATTAAAATAAATATCTGAAATTGAAACAACTAATAAAATGAAACAAGTAGGTAATAAAACAATTAAGCTGCCAATGAAATTAAGATTGATCAAGTTAGAAGACTTAGGAACTATTATATCATTATTTTGTTTCCCTTTATCTTCTTGATTCAATTTATGTTTGAACCTAGATTTCCTAAGGTTTTGTTACTCTCTCTCATGATCTAATCACATAATCCTAATTTAATTTGATATTTATAAAGTTTTAATCTCTCGATTAACAAAACTACACCTAACTTATTAAATTAGATCTGAAGCAATTTATTGGATAATTAATTTCACAATTAAGATCTCTCTTTAATTGATAATTGTAGGTCTATTAAGTTACCAACTCTTATTGCACACCTTAATATTAATGACTTGATTCACTCTCTCGATTTATCACCAAGTATATGCACAACAATTATCACAAACATTCATTAATTTATTGAATTCAGAAAGAAATATGGTTCACAAAATAAAACCTAATTATGGATTTAGAAACCCATAACTATGTTACTCATCACAGAAATCCAAATGCACATTTAAGATTATGAATGAAATATAGGGAAAAAGATTAAAAACTTATTGAAGTTTTGATCTAGAATGCTAGAAATTCTCTAAAGCTTTCCTTGATCTCTTCTCTTTGATCTGCTTTATGTAGTGGTTGTTGCCTCATTTTGTTGTTTTTCATTTTCTTTTATAGTGCTTGAGGGTGGGTTCTAAGGTTGTGTCTAGGGTCCTTGCTTTTTTTGGTTCTAAAAATAGACCTATTTTTTTAAAATCTTATGTACGATCGTGCCTAGCTTGGTTGGCTCCAATGTTATTAAGCTTCACCAAGCATGACCATGTAATGCATCCAACATCTTCTCTACTCTTCAATTTCCTATTTCCAAACACACGAACACATCAAACACCTCTTGAAGCATAAAATTAAGATCAAATTCATGCTTTAAACCAAACAAACACTGAGAAAATATACAAACACTAACAATAACAAAATTCTAAGTCTATACACATAAAAATCCTCTAGGAAAACACTTAAAAGCACACTTAAACATCTAGAAAAACATACTATAATCTACAACTATCAACATCTCCACACTTAAATCTTTGCTTGTCCTCAAGCAAAACTAAAAACATAAATAAACAAAACACATAAATACATTAATACATATTCACACAATCATGCAACTTGCAATAATTGTATAATGACATCAATCCTTATGGAATTAACTTAACCCCAAACATTAATCACTTAAAATATGCTAACATACTAACTTATTCCTTTCATATTTAAATGCTTTGATTTGAATATACATAATAAAATATTAACACCCTATTCATAAAAAGGCAACTGTCATTAAGTAACCTTTTATTAAAATTCTTGCTATTTTTAAAAGATCAGTAGATTTAATTTATTGTAACATCATTTTTTAAAATTTTCTTCAATGATAACCTAGTCTTTTGATATGAAGGAAAACACTTTTTCATGAATGTCCCTTGGTTACTCAACTAGGTCACATTTTTTATTTATAAAAAATTTTTGTCATAAATGCCCCCGGTTATTCATTTATATCTCAACTCTCAACTAGCTACAAGCTTTATTTTTAACTTAATTTTCTTTAAAAGGGCCAGTGGAATAGAAATTTAGCACTTCTCTTTTTTCTTTTTTTACTTTATAGCCTACCTCATTTCTTCTTAGTAAATCATTCTCATGAAAGGGAACTAATAATGCTAACCAATTCAATTGACTTTAATTATAAACGTATATAAACAAATTTCCTAAAGTGAAAGAATAGGTGTCATATCCTAATTAACATGTATATTTGTCCCATAAATACTTAAAGCGCAAAATTCACAAGTTACTATGCCTTTACAATTTAAATGACCATGTTCAATGCTAAACCAATTATATTAACTTCATGTCATTTGACACATTCACACAAAGCACACATTATGCAACACAATGTTCATACACTGCTAACCTAATAAAACAACTAATACAATACAAATGTAAAATTCATACATAATTGATTTGCAATGGCATATACATCCCCACACTTAAACAACACATTGTCTTCAATATGAGAAATAAAACAATACAAAGAAAGATATATAACAACAAAGAAAAATTTAGAGCAAGAATACTTATGGTGCTTTGGTTGTGATGGTGTGGTCATGGAATTTAGAGAAACTCTATTCCATAAAAATCCATCAATTTACTCCTACAAAATAAACATAAAAAAATAAAAAAAACACCAACTAAATAAAATGAAAATTAAAAAATTAAAACCTATTATAATTCTTGGGTTACATCCCAAGGAGCGCTTCTTTCACGTCATTAACTTGACATACTCTACCTTCTACCCTCAACTTGGGTTTATAATGAGTGGTTTGCTTCCACCTGCTTCTTAGCTTGTAAATAAGCTACATGTTGTAAGATAATATAAATGACATAATTGATCAAATTAAAATATCCAAATAAGTTCAGTAATGCCCTTTTCAGTAACAAATTATCAATAAAATAAGGAATAATGACACTCCCTGAATTGTCAATGAAATCCAACAGTTTGTCCTGTAAGAAGGTGAACTACTCTTCTTCTTCTTCTATAATCACCCTCATCTCCTCTTCTTCTTCTACATCTTGAACAGAGACTTCCTTAGCTTCTTCAACCTTTATTACCTCTGTCTTCTGTTCTTTTATCTCTTCTAAAATGGTAACTTCATTCATGTCATTGACCTTTTCCTACTTGTCAATATAAAGCATTAATGGACACCCAAAACATGTTATATTTGGCTTAGTGTCTTCAGCCTAATAAATACTTTCTTAGAAGACACAGTGGCTAGCTTCACCATTGGCAAGATCTTCTATGAAAGATTCTGAGAAGTGTAATATTTCAATGGACCAGCTTAAGACTTGCTTCATTTTGAGTTATCAATATGTTTATATGGTGTATTTTAAGACTAGTTTCACAGGCAATATGGATGCTCCTATATATAATCTAGTGATTGATATTGAAAATTGTGTGGTTACCCCCACAAATGTCACAACATAAGACTATCTCAGATGTGCTTTCATGTCACTTGGAAGATTCCCTATATTCCTTGTTAATAATACATTGGAAGGTTGACCAACATGAACCTCCGAGTTATGAAGAGCAGAGGAGCGGTTATTTATAAATTGATCAAATTTGGCTTCAATCCTCCTTTCACTTTCCAACTTGTTAAACTTAGGGTTTAGCACATCCATTATCTTATCCAACTTTGACTCTAAAAAGTTGGACTACAAGGATCTAAGCCTATTGTTACAAAGGTTTTCCTTCAAGCACAAACTTATCCCACAAGATGCGTCAACTCCTTTGCACGACAATCTTTTAGCTCCGTTAAAGCAAGATTCATCCTTGTCCCCTAATCGTTGACCAACCTACTCATTCTCGAATGCCTCACGATCCTCACAATGTTTCACTCTCACACCCTTGCAAGAAAACTATGAAAGAACTAAATAATCATAGCAATCATAAGAACACGAGAAAGAGATACGACAAACACCAACCTTTATTACTTCCTTTAAAGTATACAAAGGAATACTCTCTCAATCTCTAAATATCTTCCACACTCATCATTTAGAGTGTCTCTCTCACACTCTCTTCTTTAAGAAGAGCAATGCTTATATAAGCTATTTATAGGCACCTCTAGATGACTAAGTTAGAATCCAAATAGATTTCTACTAGCTAAGATCACAATCTTATCCTATCTTATTCTTATCAGATTACATCAAACTAACCAATAGATGACATCCCCATCCAATTAGGACTCTATCTAATAGGATTAAACTACATCATAATAAGATTACACTATCTAGGAATGATTATCCATATCCACGAAGATCTCCTCTTTCTTCAAATGATCCTTCCATATGATATTTATCTCTTCGAGCTGATGTTCATCCATTATGATCTTATCCACCACACCATCCAAGATCTCCTCATCTTTATCTGTTGATTATAAGTCGTCTAAGCCAATAGCACACTAGTTCATTTAATGCTTACCACTAACCCATTAGCCATGTTCTATCCACTTGGGCACACATTAAGTCCTTAGTCCTTCAAGAACCCAGCCTTAGCTAAGTCAACTTGTACAAAGTCTGAAACTCTCCCAAAACTCGCACTATGCTTGACCTATTTGCTAAGTCACCTTGGAACTATCGCATATTCCCATCCATGTGCCAATGTGCACTAATGCATGTCAACACTTGACATTGCCCCTTTTTATTCTTACCTCCTCGCAAGTCCTTTGCCTTGTTCTGTTATTCCACATATCGAACATTGGTTGCCAATACCCGTATGATTCCACTATCTCAAACTTAGGGGTTTAACAAACCATTCCCACCAGAAGAAATCTACGCCCTCATCGAAATAATCTGTAGACACTCCTCCAAGTGTGGTTTCCTCGAAGACTCCTTAGCTATTGGCACATCTCCTACTTACCATGTTCCCGCTCCATCGGGTATCTCCTTGCTTTTGTTCATATGCTCCTTCACAAGGCCTATTACGCCTAATATAACATAACTATTAATATAGAATTCTTTCGTCAAGTTATCCTCTCCCTCTCCTTGATCCTTTGCGACCATGGTATTTACTTACTCCTTACCCTTCTTTTGTCTCGAGCATTCTTAAGCAAAATATGGCCCTTCACAAATTAAACAAACAATATCTCGTTTTGATTGTTTCTTACCTTGAGAAGATTCACCCACCTTCTCCTTGCCTTTCTCTGAGCCATTCCTATCCCACCATTCTTTTTTCCCTCATAGCTAGTTCGAATTGGTGGTGGCATTTAGAAATCCACCAAGGCATCTGTAGTCGCTATCACGCTTAGGAGGTCCTTCATGTTCTTCCTTCAAAGCTCCATTTGTACCCAACCTTGCAAGCTGCTTATAAAGTTGAACAGCTTGTCCTCCTCCGACATGTTCTGCACGCCCAACATCAAAGATGTGAATTTCCTCACATACTCTCGAATCGAGTTTTCTTTCTTCAACCTCTTCAAGGCTTCCCTCACGAGCCATGAAGTGTTATTGGGGAGGAACTGATCTATTAGCTCCTTCTTCATCTTCTCTCAAGTGTTGATAGGAGGTCTACCCAAACTGATGTCATTGGAGGTACTCGTTCTCCATCACAGCTTTTCATCCTCCACTAAATACATCGCCGCAATCAACACCTTCTCTGAGCTAGACACCTTTGCAGCTGTAAAGTACTACTCGATATCCTATAAGAAATTTTCGATCTCCTTAGTAGTCCACTTGTCGTCGAAAACTTATAGCTCTCGCACTTTCACCAAAGTTCTTTCTGCTCGTCCAATATACTACGTTGCAACGCATACCTTAGGATCGCTACATTGAACTTAGAATCCTCTTGTGCTTCATCAACTCTGTTATTTCATGCTACAACTATTGGATTCGCACCTCCAACATCTTCAATTGACTGCTGTAAGAAGTGACCTCCTACTCCCCTTGAGGGATCGGCCCAATGAATACCTCAACTCGGTTGACACATTTTGTCAAATTATTGCCTCCTGCCATCTCGAACTATGGCTTTGATACTGGTTGTTACAAAGGTTTTCTTCAAGTACAAACTTGTCCTATAAGACGCGTCAACTTCTTTGCACGACAATCTCACTTAGCTTCGTTAAAGTAAGATTTAGCTTTGTCCTATGATCGTCGACCAACCTACTCATTCTCGAATGCCTCATGAACCTCGTAGTGTTTCACTCTCACACCCTTGTAAGAAAACTACAAAAGCACTAAATAATCATGGCAACAATAAGAACACGAGAAAGGGATACAACAAATGTCAACCTTTATTACTTCCCTCAAAGTATACAAAGGAATATTCTCTCAATCTCTAAGTGTCTCCCACACTCATCGTTCAGAGTGTCTCTCTCGCTCTCCCTTCTTTGAGAAGAGCAAGGCTCAGATGAGCTATTTATAGGCACCTCTAGATAAGTAAGTTAGAATCCTAATAGAACTCTATTAGCTAAGATCACAATCTTATCCTATCTTATTATAATATACCACACCCATAGGGCATATTCCCGAAAGCATCAGAGGATATTCGGGATATATTCTACGGACATGACATGTTAGCAAACAATTCAGAAAGATTTTCCAATTTACACATAATATCATATAGCACAGAGGCATTTTAATCAATAAATTGCTAGAGTTTGACCTAAATTTCAGAACTTTCCCACATTCAATATATGTGAAAACATTTCAAGGAAGCTCATCTTTCCCCTAATGATCTCAGTAAAGATGTATAGCAAAACATTTCTATTATCCCATTTATCAATTCTCACATTCATAGACATTCCCAGTATTCGATAACAAATAAATTCATAGAACTTTTCATTATATTACTAACACATCCATTAAGCAATAATTTAGTCTCAACACAAATATATATATCTTGAATATTAGTATATAGGAATACAGCGTACCAAAGCTACATATATTAGTTACAAAGTTAATAACACACTATATACAATGTAACCACGTGCTGTGATATGAGATACAAAACTATTACTAGACTTTTTCAGATTTCAGCTGATCAGACCTTTGAGCCATGACTTCCAAAACGTAGGAGTTATACTCCAACTAACTCTAAACCTCTCCTAAACCTAAAAAAAACATTGCAATTTTGATAAATTTTGTGAACTTAATGAGTAAACCATCATCGATACACTTAGCAAACCATATTGCATAGAACCATTCAAATCAACATTCCACATAACCAATAATATCAAGTTACATTTCAATAACACATATCAACTTAGGCAGAACTTAAGAAAATCGTATCGCATAAACAAATATCAAATTGTATTTCAAAAATCACAATTCAATTTAATCAAACATGTATATGAAAATGTAAATATGCTTTCATTCTTTTTTCCTGTGTTGTGATCAAACATGCCAATTCACGTCCTGGATTTTAAACAAATTTCTACTGGCCAACTTAACGAGCATTATAGTTCTGATCACATTATAAGCATTAAGCCCTAATTTCACATTACGAGCCTTAGGCCCTAGTTACGAGCATTT
>JAOQML010148858.1:0-14587 GCA_027568935.1 Erythroxylum urbanii | reverse complement strand
TGCTAATTAAACTCCAAATAAAATGATTTATCTAGCAAGATCACAAAATTTATTCAAATCATGCTTAATAAAATAAAATAAAAAATTTCGGGGCCTAACTTCTAACCAGAAGGCTTCATCTCCTATGATGGCGAAAAGGTATATAAGCTTTAAAAATCCATTTATGGGTTGAAACAAGCATCTAGGAGTTGGAATATCTACTTTGATGAGATAAACAAAGAATTTGGCTTCTTATAAAATCTAGATGCAATTGTATTCCTTATATTATATGTAGATGACATCATATTACTAAGAAATGATGTCTCTGTTGGAGTATGTAAATATAATGTCTTGGAAAGCAAGTGTATTTATATATAACTTAATTTTCTTCCAGTTACTTTTGTAATGAAAATATTTATTATTAATAAAATAAAAAATTTTGGTTTTATTTGTATGAGCATTATATATCTATTCATAAGGTACCAAAATTTTTTTGTAAGTAATATACATATGCATGGAGATGTATAGGAAACATGTATATTATTATAATCTAAAATAGTTGATTCACAGTTGAATAATTAAGTTGGTCACTTGGTTATGGTTTAGACTGTAGTGTTGCAATTTATCTCCGTGTAAGTAAAAAAGTTTACTTCAAGGGAATGATGAGTTTCATATTATGATAGTAGTTGACTATCACACTATTAAATGAATCTAGAATCAAGTATGTTTTAAAGAATAAAGTGGGTCTTTACTTTAATCTTAAAACATACACCTTAGCATTCCATTATTACGAACCACAATCATAACGAGTGTTGAACTCATATGTGTTTCATTATAATTATTGATATGATCGGAATGGATTTGTACAAAGTATCAATCCAGTGTCTGTATGTTGGAATTATTAATTGAAACATATATAAGGAAAACACTCAAATAAAGAGTTTATAGTGATCTTATCACTTTTAGATGTTTTTACAGAGTTTCGTGATTAATCTGACGCCAGTAGTTTGATAGATTAGCTACCCATTAAGTCTCAACACCAAGATGAGATCTTGTGTGTTAATTACCATATAAAGTAAAATAAGAGATCTAGAAGAAAAAATCAATATAAGGGCAAAATGATAATTTTTCCCTTTATTGAGTGGATTGCTATAATATGGTTCATAATAAAGTTTGCAATTGGACATCTTATTTGAAACATATATTCTCATAACATTTAATAATTCAAGAATTCAACCAATTGTCTTTAGAGGAATGACATTTAGTTAATAAGCTGGAATTAATTCTAATGAGATTAAATTAATTCTGGGCCTATTGGAGCTTGAATTATATAAGTCCAATTAAACTCCCCATTTGGCTTCTAGGAAGGTTATCAAGCAAAGTAAGAAATATAAATAGAGGTTTTAAAGCCCATGATTGATGTTGGGTTTACTTTAATTAGAAGCCCAAATGAACTTTTAATATTGGGCTTGACTTTAGTTTGATTTGATTAATTATATTAATTAAATTAAAAAAAGTTATTACAGAAAGAAGGAGGGCATATTTCGGTTTTTTATACCTAAATGTGCAGCTGCACATTTAGTATTGAATTGCTAAATTAAAGATGGTTTTTATCATGATTTATCATCATTAAATGGAGTAATGATCTTATCATTAAATGGTTTAATGGTTTAATGGTTGTCTTTTAATAATGGCATGTAATGTAATCCTTTAGCATTCATTTCATTAAAGAAAGGAAGAGGTTCATTTGATGTATTCTCTCTTCCTTCTTTCATCCATAACCAAAAATGAGAAGGTCTCATTTAGGTTACTGGTCTTTTTATATAGCCATCTTAATAAAATGAGAAGAATCTCATTTATTGGTTTCTTTACGATTGATTAAAGGATGAAGTGATGCATTGGATTCACATCACATCTTTCTTTCACGATAACTGAAATAGGCAAGGAGAGGAAGAAGTGTTCTTGCATTTTGTTTTGACTCACTCTCTCCTCTCATACATGCATAGCCGAAACATGAATGAGAAGATTCTCATTTTTGGCTTCTTTCTTTTAAGAAAAATCTCCTCAAAATATTTTTTCTTCTTTCCCACGAAAGGATCTTATTAACCAAGTTGTCCAAAAAGAATAAGTGGTAGATCAGATTTATCGGGGATACAACAACAAGGATAGGGCACATTGACAAAGGAAAGGATACAAAAGAGTCAAAGCTATAGCAAGGATTTGGAGAGGATACAAAAGCGAGGAGTCAAAGCTAGAGCAAGGAGTCGGTATATTTCTACCACCTTGTTCTTACGCAAATTATTTTCTTTAAGCGTGTCATGTATAACTGAAACATGTTGATTTGGTTATGTTATTTCTGCTACGTTTTGATTTCGAAAATTTTTTGAAATCTACCGTTTAACCAAATCTTACATGTTTTTGTTTTCGATCCAACAATCTCTATGCTACAATATATAAAGATTTGGTTGTCCAAACAATTTGCCATAAAAGATCTCAGTGAAACAACTTATATCCTCGAGATAAAGATCTATAAAGATAAATAAAAAAGGTTGCTTGGTATTTCACAATTAACGTACATAAACACTAAAGAGGTTTAGCATAGAACAGTCCAAGAGAGGGTATCTTCCTATAACTAATGGGATAACACTCTCAAAATCTATGTGTCCTAATACACAAGATGAGAGGACATGTATGAATATGATCCCGTATGCATCTGCAATAGGATCTATCATGTACGTTATATTATGCATAAAACCTAATGTATTATATGCTCTAAGTGTTACGACTAGATACCAATCAAATCTTGGTGAGGGTCATTAGGTGGCTATCAAGAATATCCTCAAGTACTTGCAAAAGACTAAGGATGTTTTCTTGATATATAGAGATGGAAATCTAAGTGTGAGTGGTCATACAAATGCTAGTTTTCAATCTGATAAGGATGATTCCAAATCCCAATCAGGTTATATATTCACACTGAATGGCGGGTTAATTGGAAGAGTTCCAAAGAAGAGACGAGTACTGATTCAACAAGCAAGGCATAGAATATTGCAGCTTCAAACTCAACAAAGGGAATAGTTTAGATCAAGAAGTTCATTACTGAACTTGGTGTGGTCCCTGATGGTGATGGGCCTATAAAGTTGTATTATGACAACAATGGGGCTATTGTGCAGGCAAAGGAACTAAGGTCTCATCAATGGTCCAAGCACGTACTTCGTAGATATCGTCTGATCAGAGAAATCATTGGTCGAGGTGATGTACAGATTGAGAGAATTCCCACCGAGTAGAATATTTCTAATCCGTTGGCGAAGCCATTGTCACATAATAACTTTGAGTATGTACTTGCCTATGGTATTAGATACCAAGGCTATTGGCTTTAGGTCAAATGGGAGATTTATTAGAGTAGTGCCTTAAAGGCAATCGCCTTTAGTGTGCTTTGTACAAAATTATGCACAGACTTTATTTTCAATAATAAAGAAAAGATATTTCATTAATTTGGTGTTCATTATTTATGAATTGATATTGATCTATAAGCAAATGAATAAAGTCCATGATATATGATATAGCATGAAGGAAATTATGATATGATCATACTACTGAGATTCCTATCATGTGCAATTATGTCAGTATCTAGATTATCCCTAGCCATAGGATTAATAAGACTAGACATCGTTAATCCAGATAGACTAGCACATGTTAAACTCCTTGATTTGTTCAAGCAATGGATCTCAAAAACTATAAACATGAGATGCTTAAAGTTAAGATGTGGATACTTACTAGAGGTGAGAAGTACATTGGATGACCTACCACGAGATCATCACATGGATGTCCTACTCTAATGTTAGTTGTTCGCTCAAGGTTACATGCTCTAAGTTTTACTATTTATAACCTTGGTAATTACCGCAAGTGCTCGGGTCGTTCGTGTAGTGCCTAAGCTGTCGATCCCACGAAGAAGGGAACTAGTCCTAAAATCTAAGGCAGCTAAGTTCACAATAAACCTAATTAACCAACTAATGCAAAAATTAAATCAATCAATAATCAAATATGAGAAATAAAAGTACCAAAGAGTAAATAAAATAGCAATATCACAGTTCAACCTAAAATCGACCTAGAAATTACCAAGCTAGAGAAAGGGGATTTTAATTCAAAACTAAGAAAACCTAACCAATTATGTAATTATTGAATTAATGAGTCTAAGTAGTCCTGGGGTGAATTACTCTCTCTTGAGTTATAATTCTTAACCCTAATTAGTAATCCCTAATTCAAATTATGGGAATTGTGATCTATCGATCTGTAATAGGTTTAAAACCTAAATTAGTTCTAAAATTGCCTATTACCTACTGGGAATCTATGCTCTACCTCCCATTACAAAACTATACCAGTTTGATTCAATTCTCTACCCATCGATTCACCCAACTCTCATTAGCCTAAATTGATGATTTTTACCCAGCTCACCCTCTTAGTTTGTTGCCAAATTATTAAGAACAGAATTGAAATCACAATCAACTTAATAAAAAACACAATTGAATAAATTTTATTAATCTCAAAAGTCAAAATCTGAAGGTAAGTATGAACATAAACTCAACATTCAACACAACGAATCTCAATACCTATTTCAATTCTGTACATAAATAAAACTAAAACAAATGGAAATACTGTCAGGAATGGAATCTCAGAAGTGGAAAAAGTAGGAAACCACCTATTCCAGGAAATACTTCGCATCTAGCACATCTCTGTGTATCTCTGACTTCATCTCCTTCCTCAATCTCTTGATCTCTCTCTAGGTCTCGCTCAGATTTGATGAAATCTTACTCTTTTGATGACTCTCTAAGCTTTTTTTAGACTCTCTGGTGGCTGTCACATCATGTTCTATTTATTTTAAGTAAGTCCTAGGTGAAAGTAGAGGTCAAAATGGTCAAAAAATCTCACAAAATTTGAGTTTTTTGTCAGCCCGATGGAGGGCACGATCGTGACCTACTATTTAACTTTCTGTAATGATCGTGCCCCAATGTGCATGATCATGGCCTGACTTGAAGCTCTCTGTCACAATCACGGCTTGGCTGTTGCTGGCTCTTCCTTCTCTATCATGATCGTGGCCTGTTGTGCACAATCATAGCCTATAGCTTTAGGCCGAAACTGCTTAAATCTTCGTTGTTCTTCTCGGTTTTCCCTGAAACACTAACAAACGCATCACGACACCTCAAAATTATAAAATTTAAGCTCAAAGATTTAATTTAACCTATAAAAACACTAAAACACACAAACTAACATAATTACACCCTAAATACATGCACACCACTCAAATTCACACTAAATAAATAACCATTTCAACCCTAAAACACATGCAATTACATAACTATCAACATCCTAACACTTAAATGTTTGTTTGTCCTCAAGAAAACAAAACAACAATACACATAAAAACAAATAACACAAAATCCAATAATGAGGCAATGGCTCTGACTTCATGAAATAAATTTAATCTAAAACACAATCCTTCAATTATGTCAAACCATTAACGAATAAGATATATATCTAAGGATTTGAATTAAATATACAACTTAATTGAGACCTAAGTTTTAATTTATTTACCCTTTTCAATTGTACACACGCATTAATAATTTTTCGGTCCCTCAGACTTTGCAACTGTTCCTAAGTACATTTTTCATGAAAATTCAAGCGTATTACAATTTTGGTTGGTTTTTATTAAAAAACACTTTTTTTAATTTTATCCTGGATTTAGTCTTTTATTCGGAGGAAAACATTTGTGATGAATGTCAATCCGATTATTTAACTAAGTCATCTTATTAAACAAGTTGGTTGAAACGTCATTATAGCCCTTTTACGCAAAGACACACATTTGTGATGCGTGTCGATCTAGTTACTCAGCTACATCACATTTTCAACTAACTACTAGCTCTATTCATAGCCCTAAGGTCAGCAGAATAGTGATTTACTAAACAAAACAATTTTTTTTACCTACCTTGTTGCTTTTGGCTATTTGTTTCCATGAAAAATGCAAGTTAAGCTACCTAACCTAAAAGACCTCAAATTATGAATGAATGGGACAATCTAAAGGGTGCTAAATTTACATTAAATCTTAATTAGGTTGTATAGTCATCCAAAGGCCCCCTAATTCTCTAATTTTGTAGGTTAATGATCTTTTAAAACCTAATAGACTATGTCCAAAATTAAATGAATTTCACTCAATCTAAGCTATTAACACATTCACACATTTCACACAATGTAACCTAATACTATCATATAGCATGCAAAATCACATTCCCAAAATAAAACACATAATCCCTCCCCACATGAACAACACATTGCCCCTAATGTGAGAAGGAGGTACACACAAGCACATAAACTAAGGGGAAAGACAAAAATTAAAGTAACAAAGAACAATAAAAATGAAATAATTAAAAATAAAAATGAAATTAACATAAAGATAAAATAGAACTAAAGGCTAATGTGGGAAAGAAAAATTAATTTGGGTTAGACAAAAATTTCAAGGGGATGGAGGTGGTGATGGTGTTGGAGGTAGCCATTGAACACCTTAAGACTCAAAATACTGTTGGATCCATCGGATATCTTGACTTTGGCATCGTTGTGTGCGCGCCATCTTCGTAAGTGTCGTGGTGTTCTCTGTAAGCTTCTTGTTCAACTCGGAGATTACATCCAATACCTTCTTCCATCTTACTCTTCCTTTTCTTCTTCTTCTGAATCCTCACTCATTGATTCCTCCTGTCGAGGTGGCACTGAACACGAGCTCGCTTGACCTACTCTGGTTCGTATATGTGTCTTCTTATGGATCTCCCGCAGACTCATATTTTTGGAATGGATGATTTCTGCCTAAAACAAATGAAAATGGTTGAGGAAGTCATGGAGGTGAATTGTTAACCCCCTTCGTTCCACAATAAAATGTTCTACAATGGCAGACACTATCTATCCCATTCCAAGATGGTAACTCCGTTTGCACAAAATTGCAGCAAGGGCATTCAAGTTATGGGTTGAAGTGTAGACTGGAAGATTATGGTCCATACACCATAGTATGAAAAGTTCCTTGGTGGAACACTTGTTGGTTTCTGACTTATAAAAAATTAGCTGACACATAAATTTGTACAGTGGTAAGTGTTCATGGGACCAAATAATGTTATTATTTGCATTCTTTACGTAAAATCACTCAATTCTAGTCAGCTCATACCAGTATTGGGAGACACATAAATCATCATGTTGATCAACGATGGTGAATTCAGGGAATCCACACATCTCACACATGAGTTCAACAGTCAGTTCATAAGCTCGACCACCCAATATAAACCACAATTCTCTCATGTTCTTAGTGTCAAAAGTCAAGGACGTAAAAAATTCTAGCGTAAGCTCTTCATAGATAGGGAACTAGAACTATATGAACTGGCCCTATTAGATTCTCTCAGCTAGGTTCTCTACCCGCTCATGCAGTTATAGCCTATCTAATGTATCAACGTCAAAGTACTAAGGAGATACAATTTGCCTAGAGTGAAGGGATCAAAAACGAATACCTTCCTCCACAGTATAGATGGGGAATGGTGCTCCAAAGTCCACCTCTCAGTTCCTTCACCCCAACTTACAACTTGTTATCTTCCATATAGAACCCATCAGGCTGATTGCTTAATGCGTGGCAAGTTTGAGGTAGGATGTGGGAGAATGTGGGAAGGTTAGAAAATTTTTTAATGAGAGTTGAAAGTGTTTGAATGCCTAAATTCTAGAGAGATAAAATGAAAGTGAAAGTGAAAGTGAAAAAAAAGTAAGAACTGAATATATAAGTGGTAAAAAGGGTAAAATGGTAAACAATTTCATTTAAAACTGGCGCCTACCTTGTTTCTATATAATCGCAGGCCACGATCGTGGTATACGGCATACCACCAAGAGTATTTCCATTTGCAAGCCACGGTTGTGGCCAGCGGCTGTCTTTTAACACCAAAGTCCTTTATTTGCTCTTTGCCAGTCCTTTCTCTTCCACTTCTTAATTCTTCTATAGCCCTTCGTCACTTCTCTCTTTATGTTTGTACAATCTTCCTATGATTTCAAAATCCTATTCCTTTTCTGTTTTATTAAACCAAACAAAAATAAACCTAACTACAGAATTTAACTAATCTAGCAAAATTTGATAAGAAACTAATTTTTCCATGGGTTGCCTTCGATACAGTGCTTCTTTTTAACGTCAGTAACTTGACTCTCATTTTACACTCAAGGTGGTTGGAATGAACAGCTCGATGGTAGTGTCTCCATCAATCTTAGAGTTTGAATCTTTGCTACCATATTGCAACTATAGCTTCTTTGCGATTTTCTTTGCCTTGCCTTCTCCTTTGCGAGTGCTTCTTTATGGAAAAATTTGTAGGATCCTCAATGTCCTCCCATCATCCTCAAGGTTCGGTTTCTTTGACATCCACTGGAGGTGAAGGAGCTACGTACTGTCTAATGGTTACCTTAAAGGATATATGCTCCTTCCCTAGTCGTAGAGTTAGTTCTCCCCCATCCATATCAATAATTGAGCACGCAATAGTTAAGACCAATCACCCAAGAATTATCGGCTTGTCCTTGTCTTTGCTAATGTCCAACATATAGAAATCTGTGGGAAAAATAAATTTGCCTACCTTTACTGACAAATCTTGTATGATTCCCATCGGTTTATATGAGGTCTTATCGATCATCTTAACAAAAAACTTAGTGGGCACTAACACTCTTAACCCCAATTTTAGATTGAAAGTGTAGGGCATCATATTTATACTCGCGCCTAAGTCCACAAATACCCTGTATATGATAATGTTGTTGATACTACAAGGGATGAAAACGTCCCCTATGTCTTCTTTCTTTGTCACTATATTCGGGTTTGTTTCCAGTGGTTGCTCCTTAACCTTTTTCTTGACAGATTCCTGTAGTTTGAACTTCATTTGTATTCGGTCTGCACTTCCTCGATCTTTTTATGCTTAATTTCCCGCAATTGTTTTGCTTGCGTCTTTGCATATAACTCTCGCTACTACACAATCAGGAATGGAAATGCCCGTCGAGTTACTTGAATTGATTCCATTGCGGGCTCAATTGGAAGGTCTTATTCAACTACTTGACCTTTTCTTCTGTCTTCTACCTTTTCCTACACTTGTGAGGTTTCTCTATCCTAAGTCTGAGTTATGACCATAATACGCTCCTTTGGGTTAGACTCGATGTTGCTTAAAAGAGTTCCAACATTTCGAGTTGACATTGCTTCTGCGAGCTGCCCCACTTGCACTTTTCAATTATGTATAAACAATGCATGATTCTTCGTAACTTGCTCGAATTTACTCTCGAGCCTCCTATGTGCCTCCTCCATTTTAGAGTAGTGCTCTAAAGGCAATCGCCTTTAGTGCGTTTGTACAAAGTTGTTTACAAACTTTATTTTCAATAATAAAGAAAAGCATATTTAATTAATTTGGTGTTCATTATTTATGAATTGATACTGATCTATAAGCAAATTAATAAAGTCCATGATATATGACATAGCATGAAGGAAATTATGTTGTGATCATACTACTAAGATTCCTATCAGGTGCAATTATGTCAATATCTAAATTATCCCTAGTTATAGGATTAATGAGACTAGACATCGTTAATCCGAATAGACTAGCACATGTCAAACTCCTTGATTTGATCAAGCAGTGGATCTCAGAAACTATAAACATGAGATGTTTAGAGTTGAGATGTGGATGCTTACTAGAGGTAGTAAGTACATTAGATGAGCTACTATGGGATCATCATATGGATGTCCTATTCTAATGTCTTTGATTATCTCATCAAAGTGGATATTCCAACTCCTGGATGCTTGTTTCAATCCATAGATGGATTTCTAAAGCTTGTATACCTTTTCGCCATTATAGGAGATGAAGCCCTCTGGTTGTGTCATATACACATACTTGGCTAGATTTCCATTTAGGAATGCTATCTTCACATCCAGTTGCCATATCTCATAATCATAATAAGCAGCAATGGCTAGGAGTATCCTAATGGATTTAAACATTACTATTGGGCTGAAGCTCTCGTCGTAGTCAATTCCTTGTCTTTGACGGAAACCTTTGGCCAGAAGCCTTAGTTTATAGGTAATCACATTACCATCCATGTTGGTTTTCTTTTTGAAAACCCATTTATAGCCTATAGGTTTTATTCCTTTGGTATCTCAACCAAAGTCCATACTTGGTTTTCATATATGGAATCTATTTCTGATTTCATGGCATGAAGCCATTTCTCAAACTCAAAACTTTTTAGAACCTCTTAATAGGTAGTAGGCTCATTATCTTCTATGATCAATACATCATTTTGTTCAATCACGAGAAATTCATATCTCTCAGGAACAGAGCGTATCCTACGTGACCTACGAACTTCCTGTGTTGAAGAAGGTTGAACTGTTACTTCATCTGTATGAGTCATAGTCTCAAGTTCAGGCAGTTGATCCATGTATGTTCGAGCATCTTGAATTTCTTCAAGTTCAATTTTGCTCCCATTGTCTTCTTTTAAAAGAAACTCTTTCACTAAAAAGAGAACATGCTTTGAAACAAACACTTTTTGTTCCTCTGCATGGTAAAATTGATATCCCATTGTTTCGTTAAGATATCCTACGAACAAACACTTGTCAGACTTTGCATCAAGCTTATCTGACTGTATTCGCTTCATATAAGCAGGATAACCCCAAACTTTCAAATGATAAAGATAAGGTTTTTTATTAGTCCACATCTCATATGGAGTAACATCAACTGCCTTTGATGGAACTCTGTTTAGCAAATAAATAGCTATCTCGAGTGCATATCCCTAAAAGGATTTTGGTAAATTTGTAAAGCCCATCATCGACAGTACCATGTCTGATAAGGTTCAGTTTCTCCTTTCATCCAAACCATTATTTTGTGGTGTGTAAGGTGGAGTCCATTGAGATAAAATTCTATTATCTCTGAGATAATCCAGAAATTGTTGATCTAAGTATTCCCTACCTCGATCAAATCGTAGTGTCTTGATACTCTTCCCAAGTTAGTTTTCTACTTCATTTTTGAATTGTTTAAACTTTTCAATTGTATTAGATTTATATCTCATCAGATACAGATATCCATATCAAGAATAATCATCGATAAAGGTAATGAAGTAAAGGAAACCACTTCTAACATGGATGGACATCAGACCACAAACATCTAAATGTATTAGGTCTAATACTCCAGTAGCTCATTCACCCTTTCCCTTAAAGGGTAAATTAGTCATCTTGCCTAATAAACAAGATTCACACATGTCATATGATTCATAATCAAATGACCCTAAACTACCACTCTTGTGGAGCTTAGTTAAGTATCTCTCATTCATATGGCCAAGGCGACAATGCAATAAATAAGTTGACTTTAAATTATCTAGTTTATGCCTTTTCATGTCATTGAAATTCATAATTGGATGCGGCATATTTAATATGTAAATTCCATTGCATAATGTAGTAGTACCATAAAGCATTCCATTCAAACTAATAGAGAAACCATTACTATTGAAAGTCAAATGGAAACCAGCTTTATTTAAACAAGAAATAGGTAATATGTTCTTTGTTAAAATAGGTACAAAATAACAACCATCCAGTTTAATTACAAGCCCACTAGGGAGCGACAAAAAAAAAAGTGCCTACAGCTAATGCAGCAACTCTTGCTCCATTGCCCACACACAGGTCAAGTTCTCCCTTCATGAGCTGTCTACTGTCCCTAAGGCCCTGCATATCATTACATATGTGTGAGCCATAATGAGTATCTAATACCTATATGTTATGATTAGAAACAATATTAACCTCAATGACAAACATACCTGAAGGAGTCAGGGCATCTGATGCCTACTTCTTCTTCAAAAGCTCTAGATAGACTTTACAATTTCGCTTCTAGTGGCCATTCTTGCCACAATAGAAGCAAGTCCCTTTCGACGCAGTGTCTTTGGGTTTCTTTTTGGCTGTACTTCCTTTTGGTTTCTTGGACCTTTTCTTCTTTATGTTCTTTTTTCCAGAACTAGAAGAAGAAGAGTCCACTACTAACACTAGCTTGCTATCCTTCTTGATAGATTGCTCTCCTGTCTTGAGCATATTGATCAACTCAGGGATTGTTGTGGAGATTTGGTTCATCCGATAGTTCAACACAAACTGTGAATAACTATCAAACAACCCAACTAGAATTAAGTCAATACTTAATTCATAGTCCATAATAAAACCCAAGGTGGCCAACCTCTCAATATAACCATTCATCTTTAGTGCATACTGCACTGCAGATGTCCCCAGAGTCATCTTAGTCGTGAAGAGTAGCCTCGAGGTCTTGAACCTTTCAGACCGAGCTTGCTCATCAAAAAGCTCTCTAAGATGAAACACTATAGAATTAACATCCATAGACTTAAGCTACTTCTGTAGCTCAGGTGATATAGAGGCCAGCATAATACAGGTAACCATGTCACTATCTTTGAGATGCTTACGATATGCTTTCTGATCCTTATACGAAGCATCGGCAGCAGGGGGATTAGGAAGTGGAACATCTAGGACATAGCCTATCTCCTCAAATCTGAGAACAATTCTTAAATTTCTCAGCCAATCCAGAAAATTGGGTCCACTCAATTTATTAGAATCCATAAGCGAGCGTAAATTCACACTGGAAGAAATCTTCAATCAACCTAAATGTGAAGAGAGAAAGAATGTTAAAATATAAAAACATGCATGATCATAAAGACTTGCTTGACATGCATATAACTCCCACTAGTAGGTTGATATCCGACATTACTAGAAATGACCTTGGGTTTACCCAACAAGCCACCTTAGGTCAATTAGTTGATATCGATCATATCAATTGCATCATAACTACAACTATCATTTAGTGCTATCAACTCATGATGTATTCACATACATTAGGTTAACAACTCTTAATGTGCGTACTTTTAATGTACACTACGCAATTGCGCCTCTGTCTATATTGACCTTGAGTTTACTCAATAAATCAACGCTTCTAGTCACTAATTTGAAAATCTTATTTTCATGGTTTAAACATATCCGTATAGAGCAAGCTTGGGTTTACCCAAGAACCCTAACTCAAAAAGAATTCTGGTTCTCCCTATATTAATGGAAGGCGTTACTTTTCATATTATGTGTGAGGGATTTTGTATTCTAGTCTCATCTGAGTCGTAGGATTATAGTCACAAGGACTATATGGTATGATTTAGGACGTTTCATCAATCACATTGAATCTATATCCATAACCATCCATCATCCCACCTAACCAACCCCAACATGCATTCTTTAATGCAACCATCTCACAAGGTTTTCTTGTATAGGTTGTGACTTGTTATGCATCTAAAGATTCGATGTTCAATTCAACTCTTGAACCAAATGGCTTTCTAATGTTGGAATCGGCTAATTTCTCAATCTGTATGATTTCAATTCCAATTCAAAATACCAATATACTAAGTGTAATAGATGGACCAATTAAACACTTTAATTGTATCATGCTTACCATATCTAGTCATACTAGAGATGAAATACTCGAAATAAATTAATACAATATTAATCTCTTAGATTTCTAAATAAGTTGAGAACATCAAACTATCACCCTAAGTATCTCTAGTTAATCTCTACTTCATCAAGACTACTTCGGCACTTGTCACATAACTTGTGACGGTCAAAATAATCAAGACAACTGAATATACCAACGAGATGCTAATATGACATTTAACATCCAAAAACTTTTGGAAAACCCTATTTCAAGCAAATTATTTTGGAATTCATAAAACATCAAAGTAACATATTTTTTATCATATAAAAATGATCCAAGGCATTGAAATCAAAAAACACATAATCACCACTTCAAACAAACTAAGTCCAACAGTTTTCTTAAAACTGTCTAGCTCTGTCTTTTACTTGAAAAAATCATTTAAATAATTTCAATAAATTCTAAGAAAATTACAAAGGCTATAACATGTTCCCAAGATGCTCCACGAAGCTTTTCAGATTTTATTTTCAAGAAAAACTCAAAAAACCTCAGCAACCAATCCAACCCAGAATTTGTGTTCCTTAACACAAACATTCCCAACAGCACACAAGAAATTCTCAAATAAATATTCAATCACCTAGAAAACATTTTTCCATCTTCATAGACATTTGTAAACATCTTATAAAGATGGTGGTGAAAGAAAATCTTTAAATATTTTATATAATTTATTCTTGAATTTTCAAGCATGTCTGTTCATGTGATGTGCAAAAACACAGTGACCAGAACATTAGGGAATTAATTAGAAAAAACATATCAAATAACATTGATAACTTTTTTCCTTCCACAGACATATTGATCAACATCTCATGAGAAAATCTGGGTAAGAAAATTTTGAAAACAATATCTCTATACTGATATAGAATTCAACACAATCAACATGCACAACAGTCATAACCAATCAGCAGCATCACACATGTTATGGTTTCTCCTTTATACGAGGCATAAGTGGCTCTGATACCATTGTAGGAAAATCCCAGTGCATGCATCATATACAAGCGGTGCAAAAAAAATTATTCTAGGACTTTCCCAAAGTCTAGGATCTATATGCCTATACAAGGAAATAC
>JAOQML010148851.1:0-14587 GCA_027568935.1 Erythroxylum urbanii | reverse complement strand
GCTCAAAGGACTTTTACTTGAAGGGGTTTGTTAGTGAATTTATAAAACTAATTATATTGGACTCACACAATAACTTAAACTTTTGTGATGATACGGTCGTTTATCACTTACCTAGTAACAAGCAGCTTCAAATCTCTTAAAAGACAAAAAGCCTCTCCCATTGTCGCCTTTGGAAACTCCTGAGCTACTACACCAACTAGGAATCCACAAGTCAAGACAGCACTCGTCACTAATTTCAAATGCAACACACAATCGGGAATAGAACTGAAGCAATGAATTTGAGGACGTATGGGCCAAAAAGAGGACATTGTTGTCACTTAGAGGGCTCCAAGCTATATAAAAAGATAAGGCCGAAGGTTCTTGCTTAGAAGCAATGTTCTTGATGATTCATTGAAGCTTTGTAGGCTCAACATAAGAGCTTGAATAAAGCGTTATGTGAGGTCAGGACTGGATTTCAATGAGTTAGATGTTGATTTAATGGCGAGCTAGCACTTTCGAGGCCTTTAAGACCTAGTTTTCAAGGGCCGGATCAAAGTATAGCTCAGTTGCCTGGCCTTGTGACATCAAGAGTGAAAGATTAATCACCCAAAGGCAACAACTTTAGACACAAGATTCAACAGGCAAAATCCAAGATTGAGATCTAAGATTACTTAGATACAGAAAAATGAACAATGGTTCAATATAGGAGTACCAAGTTTAGACTGAAGGCTAAAAGGGACCAAAAAACTTGTAGATGCAGATTACCCATGAAAAGCAACCCATAAGGGTTTCTGTTAGAATGTTACAAAATAAGACAACGACGATTGAAGAAGTTATGAGCTCGAGAAGTTTAGAGAAGAGCCATAGGATGGGGCGACGAGGAAGCTTAATTAAGTTGACATCTAAGATGTACTAGTTAAATAAAGCCTTAACATAAACTCTCGACACGTGTCTATTTTATTACTCACTTTTTCCTTATATTGAAACGTTGTGTAACGGATATGAGAATGAGCAATATACCATAAAGTTGTTATTTTCTCTTTCTCTAATTTGTTGTGATTCTTCCCTTGTGTGCCATCTTCTTCCTTATAGACTTTATTTTCTCATTGAATGTGATTCATTCCTTTAATTGAATAAAAGATACAAAATATTTGGTATCAAAGCAACTGCCTTAGACAAAATGATGACTGAAGAAATACATGAAGTGGAACTACACAGAATGAAGGAACATGTTAGAAGTTTGATGGAGGCCCAAGTCAAAAACAAAAAAAATCCTATTAAAATCTCAGTGTAGGGTTGTCAAAAATGAAAAAGATGTTCGAGCTCAAGAAGGTGTTCACCCAGTTCATTCAACGATTTAGAAGGGAATAAGGAGTGCTCACACCAACACACTGGAGCAAAATAGTAGCATTGTTAAACATAGCTATGACAAGGAGGGGTACGTAGTGCCCATGACTTAATATATTTCAATTTGTAATGTTTGATGGAGAATATATCAAGTTATAGTTATATCAATGCGAGCAATTCTTTATATTGCACCACACTTCGAAAAACATGAAGGCGGGCTTAAATTATAATAGTATCAACTTTATTTGAAGAATATAACCAAATTAGATGAGGTAGATTGGGAGAAGTCCGCTATTGTGCTTAAACAAAATGTAGCGATTTTCGATGATCTAGTACGGGATTTTTAGGAACTCAAATAAGAGAGATCTGTCTAAGAATTTTGCCCAGTTTGATCAACTCTCCAATAGACTGTCACTACCTAAATATTCCTTAATTATTTTCTTGCTCAAGGGACTCAAACCTGAGTTGGAACTTATGGTGAAATTATTAGATATGACTTTATTGCAATATGCTCATATGTTGGCATAAAGATAAAGAGAGGACAGTAATGGTGAAGAAAGACACATCCTTATTCAAAAGTGGTGGCACAAGGACACCTAATGGAGGGGGCAGTATTAGCTTGACTCTTGGGACTTAAAAAAATGGAAATATTCAAAGAAATACCTTAATGGATATGTTAACAAAATATTATCATCTTATCATTATAAGATATACTCCTACTTATCTTTGATTATAACTAATTGATCCTTATTTCTACCTAATTGATATGATTGTATAGTATAAAATTAAGGATATTTAGTTAGCCTAATCATATATAAATACCCCATTTATATTGAATTATACACACAAGAAACAATGAATTCCTTTTGTCATTTTCTCTCTATTATTTCTTCCTACATGGCATTAGAGCTTCCTTTGTAAAAATGAGTCAAAAATTGTGGGATCTTTTCTGGCAACCTTCAGTTTTCGCATTTTAGATTCATTATGCCTCAAAAATAGCATGTCATATGCCAAATTGTTCCTCTTCTTAAGCAAATTACAACAGTGTTAAGAATGAATCCAATTGCCTAAAAGTTCCACTTGAAGTTGCTAAGGTCCCAAAAGCCCTAGCTGAAGTGTCTGGAGGTAAAAGAAGGTCCAAATGACATCATTTTTGAACCTAGCAAAATGACGTCATTTCAGTTAGAATGATAAACCAATACATATTCATCTTCTTCACATCAACACCCAAGTGGTAACTATATTAAAACCACATCATCCATGTCATCAATAAGACGCAAAGTTAGTGCCACACCATTTTCCTACTTATTGCCAGGTTAGAATACACATCATCACCCCATGTCAATGACATGTCAATATTATATGCCATGTCAACATCCTAGTTGATCGTTATGTGTTGACTGTAATTTGTCCACATGTCATATTCTGCCCTTCTTTGGTTCGATTTAAACTATTAGTTCAGTTTGATTCAAAAGAGTTGAACAATATTTTGATCGCCTAGTCCAATTATGTCTCCTTTAGTTTCTTTACTAATAGGATCATTTTAAAGATTTTTTTTTATGTTTTGAATCCATTTTTGAGGTTAGAATAATCAATTTTCAACTTTACAAATAAGTTTATACCATTTTTCATTATGGATGCCTCTAAAATTGCCCAATATATTCCTATCAGTATCACCTTTGATGGTTCAAACTATGAATTGTGGGATATTTTTTTAAAGGGAGACTTATTTGGCATATTTTTAATGGAGAAATACCCAAACCGACAAAAAAGAAAGATGAAAAGAAATAGATGTATTCACAGAATGTCTGGTATCTTGGGATGGAATGAATTACCAAATATTAACTTAGTTTAAGAACACTTATGCTAAAGCTATCAAACTCAATTTTCGACTCTTTTGAACCTATTTAGGAGGTATGAAGCCTTTTGAAAAATTGATACTTTGTATCTAATGATGTCAACTAATTTTAGTTGTATAGAAGACTTCATTGAATGCAACCTGGATAGACAATATATTATTACGTGTTTAAATTGCAAGAACTTTGGGATCAAATAACACTTAGTTTTCCTACTTGATGCTACTACTATCTATGCAAATCTTCGTGTATGTCAACATATTTGGCATTTGTTGATGAATCTTTGAAAGGATTGAATCTATTCGTAGCTCTCATCTTTACCAAGGTTCTTTGCCAACACTTGACCATATGATCAAAGAATTAATTATAGAAGAGAGTTGGATCAATGCACTTCGTATTGAAAAATCTAGTCCACCTGCTAATGTTGTTTTATCCAATTAGTCATCATCTTCTCAAAGTTCTCAAAATTCAGTCAAGCAACTTTATAAGGGATCCCGTAGCTACTGCAAAACATTTGGTCATCACATTTCTGAGTGAAGAAAATATCCTAAATAGAATTTTGAACAAAGTAATTCTTTTAAGCCCCATTAGCCTCCTTTTACTACTATTGTTATTACCACAGAGGATCATATAGAGAGTAGTTCTCCCAAATTCTCATTAAAAGATCTTTATTCTCTTCTCCAACAACTTTAACCTAATTCTAATATTGTCTCTTTATCTGCCCTATCTATCACAACAAGTACTATAATCTTATGGTACTTTGATTATGCCTTTTGCAATCATATAACTTTTAATTCTTCTATTTTTTCATCTCCATAAACACCATTAGTCTTATACATTGTTTATATTGCTAATAATTCTACTATGCATGTTTGAAGTATAGGCATTGTTTAAACACCTAAAATTACCTGCCTAATACTTTTTTTGTTCCTATATTGTCTTTAAATCTCATTTCTATTGGTAAATTGTATGAACTTGGAGCTGATGTATCTTTTTTGAGTTGTGATTCTACTATGCAGAATCCAAACATGGGTGAGATCTTTAGGACAGGGCATAAAGTTGTGCAGCTATTTGAGCTTACTT
Source organism: Erythroxylum urbanii (assembly GCA_027568935.1). Classification (NCBI taxonomy): domain Eukaryota; kingdom Viridiplantae; phylum Streptophyta; class Magnoliopsida; order Malpighiales; family Erythroxylaceae; genus Erythroxylum; species Erythroxylum urbanii. Next base: position 10,322 of record JAOQML010148851.1, on the reverse strand, counting down.
CCTTACATCTTCCATCTAAAATTATTACTAGAGTTATCACATCTCATCTTTGACATTCTCATCTTGGTCATATTTCTTCTATTAGATTAGGATCTTTAATTTTTAGTGGTTCTTTAGGCCCTGTTAAGATTGAAAACTATGATTGTGTTTCATGTTAACTTTATAAAAATCATATTTTATCTTTTTCTCTTAATGATTCTATTTCTTTGGCACCTTTTAATATGATTCATTACGATATGTAAGGTCCTTCTCCTTATGATACTATTGGTGATTTACAATAATATGTGATCTTTGGTAATGATTTTTCTCGTTATACTTGGATCTATCTCATGCATCATAGGTATGAATTATTCTCTATTTACTCTCGCTTTGCTAATATGATATAGACTCATTTTTCTAGTAAAATTAAAATATTTCACACTGATAATGCCATGGAATAGAGAGAGATAAAATTCACTCAATTTCTTGCCTTATAAGGTACTATTATCCAAAGATCTTGTCCAAGTACCTCTCAATAAATGGTCGAGCAAAATGAAAACATAAACACATCCTTGATACTGTTCAAGCCCTCCTTATATCTTCTTCTTTTTTAATAAAACCTTTTGGACAGAAGCAATTCTTACTGTTGTATACAATATAAATTGTATCCTTTCTCCTACCACAAACAACATGAATGTCTGTTTAATCATAAGCCTAATTACCAAGCTCTCAAAGTTTTTGGTCGTGCTTATTTTGTTCTCTTACAATCTCATAAGCACAAATTAGAACCAATAGCATGAGTATGGTGTTATGTAGGATATGGTATAGAACACAAAAGGTACAGATGTTAGGATCCCTTATCACAAGGATTTCGTATGTCTCCTCATGTAACCTTTTAGGAACTTAAGATGTTTTCAACTCTCTTAAAAATTTGACTCAATGAACCCCCATATCAATTCTTCTCTGATCCTACTATATGTCTTTTTCCTAACATTTCATCTACAGGTTCTCTCAATAGCCCTTGTAGTTTAACTCTACTTACACTTGATCCCACTGTATCTTCTCCAGCTATGGATCCACCAAATCCCTTATTAGAACATCTCCCTCCACCACCAATGCTTCATTGGACTAACCATGTAACCCAACCATCTGTTCGTCTTCATGATTTTCATGTTTATTCCACATTTATATCTCTATATAAACCTTGCACATATTGGGAGGCCAAATCTAATCCTTTGTGGTTGTAAGCAATAGAAGAAGAAATATAGGCAATTATCTGTACAAATGGATCAATGGTAAGATAAAAAGCTCACCTTGTTACTAAAATATAGCATTGATTATAAAGAGAACTTTGCTTATGTAGCCCAATTGACCTTATTACATAATCTCATTGTTGTTGCTGTTACCAAAAGATGGCAGCTATTCAAATAGATTAAAAAATGTCTTCCTTAATAGAGATCTTATAGAAGAAGTGTACATACAACCTACTATGGAGTATGATCATCCTCATAATAAGGTTTGTTATCTCTTTAAAGCCTTGTATGAATTAAAACAAGCTCCTTAAGCCTAGTTTACAAAATTTAACTCCACTATTAAAAAACTTGGCTTTAAGTCCAAGTCTTATGATCATTCCTTGTTCTTCAAAAACTAGATCAAGCGTACACTCTTCTCCTTTTTTATGTGGTTGATATGATAATAACTGGCGATGACATATAGGGTATATCTGCCCTTAAATTCTTTCTCCATCAACAGTTTGAGATGAAATACTTAGGTAATCTGAGCTAATTTTTTAGTCTTGAGGTATTGTTGGATAAATTTAGATACCATCTATCACAAGCAAAGTATGTTACTTATCTCATCTCTTAAGCTTGCATCACTAATACTAAGACATCTAGCACTCCACTTAACTCTAATGATAGCGTTTCTACTACTAATAGGAGTATAATTATTGATGGTACCTTTTTATTGCCAATTAGTTAGTAGTCTTATCTATTTTATTGTCTCTCGTCTAGATATTGCTCATATTACACATTGTGAGTCATTTCATGCCCGCACCTCATACAACTCAGTTTTATGTTGTTCTTCGTTTATTAAGGTATGTCTAAGGTACTCTATGTTTATGGCTTTCTTTTTCACTATTCTTTCCCATTAGAGCTACAAGCCTATTTTGATGTTGAATAGGCTGGGAACCCAACAAACTGTCTATCCACTACTAGTTACTATTTCTTTTTGTGCACACCTCTCATTTCTTTGCACAACAATAAACAAATAATTATTTCTCGATCTAGTGCAAAAGTTAAATATAGAACTCATGTTGATACTACCTCTGAACTCTTTTAATTATGATGGTTGCTTCAAGATATGGTTGTATCTTTCTCTTTTGCACTTCCTCTCTATTATTATAACCATAGTGCTATACAAATCATTCATAATGATGTCTTTCATGAACAGATAAAGCACATCGAGGTTAATTGTCATCTTGTTTGACATCATGTTCTTCAAAGGACCATACAACTCATAATCTCATATTATTAATATCTTTACAAAGTCCCATCTACCTTGGCACTTTGCAAATCTAGTTTCCAAACTCAAGCTCTCATCTTCTGTGACACCTTGAGTTTAAGGGTGGGTGTTAACAATGATATTATCATCTTATCATTATAAGATATGCTCTATCTTATCTTTAATTATAGTTGATTGATCCTTGTTTCTAGCTAATTGATATAATTGTGTAGCACAAAATTAGGGATATTTAGTTAGCCTAATTGTATATAAATACCTCTATGTACATTGAATTTTACATACAAGAAATAGAGAATTCATTTAGTCATTTTCTCTTTACTATTTCCTTCTACATGATGGATTATTTCTTATTCTAATTACTCAAACGTAACCCACATAATTAAGAACTAACAAGGCACCAAAGCACATTATTAGTGAAGAATTCAATGACTGGAGTGCCAAGGGACTATGGTGTGATAAGAAATATGTCCTAGGCTATAAATGTAGTAAAAGGCAATTTCAACTATATTTAGTGGAAGGGGACGATAATGTCTCGGATGTAGCCCAAGGGGTAGATGAAGACAAAGTTAATAAAGAAAGTGCAAAACCTACCTTCCCAAATGTATCCTTATAAGCAATGGTGGGAATGGGAATTCAAGTAGATAAGAGGTTTAAGAGTATTTTATGAAGGATGATCTATATATTGATAAACAATAACAACACCTACAATTTTGTGTATGCTCCAATGATTAAAAAGAGAAAACACAACGTTAAAGACATTAATCTGCTCCATATTACAGTTGGAAAGATTGACGTAGACATATAATCAATGTCGCATGAACTTTACATGAAGCATGCAAGGATTGCAGTTAACAATGAGCACTTTAGTATTAGATTTGGAGGATGTGACATTGTACTAGGGGTGTAATGGTTGATAAGGTTGGACGATGTTATGTTTAATTTTAAAAAGAGAACGATGATGTTTAGATGGGAAGGAAAATTGGCAACCCTAAATGGTAACCCAAGTAAATTGTCTAAGGTAGTTTTTTTTTAGATAATTCCACATGGTCCTTAAGCATTCCAATAGAGGGTAGCTCTATATAATGCAGTTAACTTATCCTGTAGAATGCTAATTGAAGTAGTTGGATATTAGAGAAAACCAATGGAGCACTTCTAGCAAAATCAATGAGGTTCTAATTGAGTATACTATGGTGTTTAAAGAACCAACCCAGTTACCACCCCAACAGAAGCCACAATCACTATATCCATTTAAGATATATAAGTTATTAACATTGGTCTGTACCAGTACTTAGGGGTGCAAAAAGGAACATAAAGCAATCCATTAGGAAGCTGATGAACCAAGGGTTTATAAGGCATAACTTAGGATTGTTTTCTTCACTAGTAGTTATATTTAATAAGAAGGATAATTTATAAGGCACATGTATCGATTATAAAAAGCTTAACAAGCATATGAGCAAGGATAAAAATTTTAATTCCCTTTGATTAAAGAGCTTCAGGATAAGTTACATGAATCTAATTTGTTCTTGAAGTTAGATTTGAGGTCATGTTGCCACTAGGTTCAGATGTAACTCAAGGATATTTCAAAGACGAATTTCAAAACTCATGAAGAGCATTATGAGTTCCTTATCATGCCATTTAGATTAACCAACGCAACTTCCACATTTCAACACCTAATGAATGAGATTTTTAAACCCTTCCTTAGACACTTCATTATTGTGTTTTTTTATGATATCTCATATATAGTCATTCCTTCTAATCGTATGTGGAGTATCTCAATAAGGCAATGGAGACATTTTAGGAAAACTAGTTGTTTATTCAAGGGAGTAAGTATATATTAAGGGCAAGGCAGGTGGAATACTTAGAGTGTTCAATTTTTAAAAAGGAAGAGCGAAAAATACAAAAAAGGTACCAACCATTTTAGGGTTACTCAAAACTATAAACCTCAAAGAATTGAGGGGTTTCCTTGGCACTTAATGGTAGGGTATAGAAAGATTGCTTGCCACTTAATGAAATTGTTGAAGAATTTACATACTTCAAATTGTAATTGCTAATAAAAAGAGTAGGAAGCTTTTGAGAACTTTAAAAAAGTTGTTATGATGACACCAGCCCTGGCCCTTTCAGATTTCATAAACCTTTTACGGTGGATGAGGATGTGAGTGGATCAGGTAGAGGAGCAATGTTGCAATAAAAGAACCATTTCATAATGTTTTTTAACAAGGTTCTAGCTACAAGGAACCAAGGTTTATCAACATATGAAAGGAATTTTTAGTTTTGATAAAAGTTATAAACCAATGGCATCAATCTCAGTATAAAACCCTTCATCGTTTAAATTGATCAAATAAGTCTTAAATATTTGCTAGAGCAGCACATTACCACACCATTTCAATAAACCTAGCTACCTAAACTTTTGGAATATGACTTTGAGGTTCATTATAAGAGTGGAAAGGAGAAAATGGCAATGGATTCTCTATCCAAATTCACCATCTTCAAATTATAGTGATGTATATATCGCAAGTGATGCATACTTAATAGAAGAAATAAAAAGGAGCTAGAAGGAGGACTTTGTAGTGTAGGATTTAATAAAAAAGCTAGTAGCAGGGGAGGTGAGGTCAAAAGCTTATGAATGGAGGAATGGACTATTACGATGGAAGGGAAGGTTGGTAGTTAGGTTCAATGCTCAACTCAGGGATAAATTGATTAAGATTGGTCATAATGAAGCAATAAGTGGTCACTATGAGGTGTTGGCAACTACCAAAAACTACAAAATTATTCTATTGGAAAGAACTGGTTGAAGACATTTAAAATCACATCAAGAAGTTTATGGCTTGTCAAAAAAGTAAGTATGACACGTCTGTGTATCTTGGATTATTAAGGGTCTTCTGGCATCCAAGGGGAACTTAATAATTCTAGTAGTGGTTAATCTATTCTCTAAATACTTTCATTTCATTCTGGTTGAGAATTCTTACTCAGTTGCAAACATTACAATTATGTCTTTAAACTGTATGGGATGCTTGAAGTCCTTATGATTGATAGAGATCCCAACATTTTTTAGTTAGTCATGGCAAGAATTATTCAAATTATAAAGGGTAAGCTTGAGATACTCAACAAACTATCACTCTAAATGAATACATAATTAGCGACAATTAATAAGATTTTATAAACTTATCTAAGATGTTTTTACAAAGAAACTCCTCACAAATAGAGTGATTGGGTTCCTCTGGTAGAATGGTGGTATAACACCACCTACTATTCGATTATAGGATCCACCCTATTTTAGGTTTTATACGGTACTCTCTACTAATCATATTCTATATTTCACAAGAGACTTGATAGGATGATTAATTTTCACTATTTTGATTTTTAATTCCCTTTTGTTTAGTGTAAATTGAGTTCAACCTAATGGACTTACTCATCTTTTGTTATTAGGAAGTCTTGAGCATTCTTGAAGTTGATTATGAAGTAAAAAGTCGTGAAATGGATAGATCAAGAAAAAGATACAAGCTAGCAGGAAAATAAGTGACTAAGCGTGGGCACGTGCAAGGAAAAGAAAAGTCTATCTACAGAATCTAATTTCAAATCAGATTCGATCCATCAAGATCTTTACGATTTTAGGAATCAAGTGTTGCCTTTTTGAAGGATATCTATAACCTGAATATGGGGGGATGATATCTGCTCAAGATTATGATAAGATGAAGGGGAAAGAAGATCGAAAAGGGTTTAAAATGTGTATTGTTTATACAGAGCCTAAGTCTTAGTTTTTACATTTTTCTGCAGACAGTTTTCTTGTCAGGTTTTTCTAGTTTTAGGCAAGAACTTTTGTATTTTTCAGAAAAGACCAGGGATGGAGACTTTATCTTTTTTTATTCTTTTATTTGTTCTTACTTTTGTTATGAGTAGCTAAACTTTTCTTCCTGGTTGAAGGCAACCGCGTTATCATCTAGTACGGTGAGATTTCTAAATAAAGTTTATTTCACTAATGAATATTAAGTGTCTTTCGAATTGCTTTTCATGATTGAATTGATTGATTTCTAAGGTTCACAACTAGGGATTGATTTATTTAATTTATAGCTAGATTGGTAGGATATGACGTTCAGTCTTGTTAATCATAAGTGACAATTAGGATTATTATCTTTACGTTAGAGTTGAAAATTCTAAGAAGACACTTAACTAGATTAAATATATGTCATACATGTGTTATCTTGTTCATTGATTTCTTAGTTTTTAAAGCTATTAGTCAATTAAACTTAAGATGGTATCTAAGTTATTGACTAATAAGAATGTTTAGAATACATATTTCTATTCATTTAATCTTAAGAGAAAACACCTCCCAATGAATGTTTGTTAATGGACTGAGTTTTATATCAAGGATTCATATTAGTTTGATAATGTCAGTGACCCGAAACCAAGGTTTATTTACTGAATTTCTAGATTTAGATATTTTTGTTATTTTTCTATTTCAGACAATTTTAATCCATTAATTTACATTAATTCAAACCTCTCAATTCGTTTTCAACTGGTTTAACATTTTTCGTGAAAGTTTCTCGTAAGAACGATCTCAACTCTTCACTAACTACATTTTTATTGTTAGAGTTGGTATTAATTTGGTTGCAGGCAACAGCAGTACCAAGACTCCAATGTAGTGATGATAAGCTAGGCATTAAGACACGAAGAGATAGCCTTTGCAATAACCAAGTTTCATTTGCAAAAGGCCTAGAATAGAATGAAATAGTAGGTGGACAAAAGAGAGTGAATATGGAATTTGAAGTGGGTGATTGGGTCCTACTTAAGTTATAGCCTTATAAGCAATATTCACTATAGAGGAAAATAAATCACAAGCTGTCACCTTTGTTACGATCCATATAAGATCTTGAAGTGTGTAGGAAGGGTAGCTTACAAATTAAAATTACTGAAATGAAACACCATACATTATGTCTTTCATGTGTCCTAACTTAAAAAAGCTCACATAGAGTAAAAAAAATCTTTACTGAACTTCTGCCCATGCTCACTACTATAAAGCATGTTCCAATAGCAATATTAGGGAAAAAAAATAGTCAAAAGGAACAATAGGCTAGCAGCCCAAGAGCTAGTATAATGGTCAAATGGTAGAAGTGAGAATGTTACATGGAAATACTTATTCAAGCTTAATGATCGATTTCCAAAAGTTAAATTAGGGAGGGGGAGGGGAATTGTTACAGAATAAAATGATAACAAATTGATGGGCTTAGTAAATTTAAAGAAGGAGTTGTATGATGAGACGATGACGTAACTTAACTAAGTTGATATCTAAGACGCGCCATTTAAATAAAACCTTAACATAACCACGCAAGTATGTGTCTATTTGATACTTATTTGTCTTTATATTAGAATTTTGTGTAACAAATATGAGAATGGGCAACTTATCATAAAGTTATTATTCTCTCTCTCTCTCTCTCTTTAATTTGTTGCAATTATTCCTTTATGTGTCTTCTTATTCCTTCTCAGATTCTATGTTCTTATTAAATGTGATTTATTCCTTCAATTGAATATGAAAAAACACATTTTAAACCAAAAAAACCAATAAAGAAATTGGATTTAGTTAGTCAGTGACCATTACAATGATCAAAGAGACAATGGAGAAGAGATAATTAAGGTAACAAGGTGTGTGTGAACAATGGAGTCTTGAGTTGTGAGAGACAGAGAAAGAGAGAGTTGAAAAGTTAAGACAAAAACTAATAGGCATAGAGTAGCCTTATTTATTTTGATGATATTTTTAATCATTTTTTTTGTAAATGGATTTGAAAAATAATATCATTTTCTTACCATCTTTATTTAGAAATGCATCTCTTATAAATAATACTTATATATCTACACCAATTTTAATATCAGAAGAAGATCAAATAATTATTATATAAAGAGTTATAAGTTTCTTGTTTTCAACTTAACATCCTTAAATTCCTTTTCTTATGGAAGTCAAGTTAGTTTTTTTCTTAAATCACTTTTAAGGTTTAAAATTGGAGTGCCAACTAAAAGATGGTGTATATGACTAATCTCCACAAACAAAACCAACTAGCTACAGCTAAACTAGACCATGTTTTATAAAAGGTAGTTTGGTTTATATTAAATTATTTCATTATTTTTTTTAAATTTTATGCTCTCGTTCTTTTATGATGAAAGCCATAATCCTTTGCTTAGAGGTTTAAGAATTGTTAATTATTATAAGATTTTGTAGTTAAAAAGATGTTGCATCATTAAACATTTGACAAACCAAGATAATTAATTATAAGGTGATAAGTAGAAATTATAATAGATTTTACATCCCTATTTTATATTATTTACATAACACATTGGGGTTAAATTATTGCATTTTCTTATTAATTATTCAAGTTTTTAATTTTATATTTTATTTTCAAAAAGGGTTTAAATTGTACTAAATATTTTCTTGTAGGCTTGGTGGACTTAAAGAAAGGAATCTAGAAGAAAATATGGCCCAAAATGAAGTTCAGCCTATGATTTAGCCCACCAAAACAAGCAAATAACCCAACAAAAAGGAACCCCATTAGAAGCAAAAAGAAGCATCCAGAATAGTCCAAAACGCAGCAGACAAGGAAGCAAAACGTAGTCACCAAGACAGGAGCAAAACGCAATAGTAGAGAAGAAAACTTAGCAAATAAAACGTAGTAGTAGACAGAAAACGCAACAGCCAAAATGTAAAAACCAGAGGAGCAAAACGCAACACACCAGAAACCAAAACAAAACGCAACAACTAGAGGAGAAAAATAACAACAACAGAACAAGCAATGTTGGGTAGGAGGAGGAGTTGCACCCACTTGACATTATCTCCATCAAATCTCTTCAAAATGGAAGGGATAAGCATAAGCCTATCGCAGATCCAACAACATGCAAGTATGGGAGACATTTTTTAGGCTATAAAAACGGTGGAGCTGTGGAGGAGAAAGTTAAAAGCAGTCATACAAGGTTGAGAGGTTTTGTCATCCTTTCAAGGTGGGTTAAAGCTAGAGATGTTGCAAGGAGTATTTGGGCGTGAAAGGGAACCAGATCCCACATATTTTAGCTGGTTTAAAGTTGCGGAGGAATTTTTCAGATCTTGAATGGGTTGGTCTGAAGTTTGAAAGTAGAGCACATTAATGAGTTTTTCTAAACCCTTATTCTCCTTATTTTTGATTTTCCTTGCTTTAGTTATGATTAATTATTGAATTCTAGTTTAGACATGTTGTTTTAAGTATTTAGGATATCAGTTATTTGGTTTAATTAAATAGACTAGGCTATGATTTATAATGGGTAGATTTGTTTAGAATAAATTATTTCATCATATTTTTTAAATTTTATGTTGTATATCTTTTATGATGAAAGCCATAATCCTTTTTTTAGAGGTTAAAGACTTGTTAATTATTATAAGATTTTTTAGTTAGAAAGATGTTGCATCATCGAACGTTTGACAAATCAAGATAATTAATTATGAGGCAATTGCCAAATTATTGTATAAATAAGGTGAAGCATTCTTTAAAAAGATTATGTAATTAAATTTATGTATATAATTATGTTGGAACTTACCGAGGATGTAACTTTCAATAGAAAATTTTACTGTACTAGGATACATGCAAAAGATCTCATATAGAGAAGTTCTCTTTCTTATAAGTCTTTTAATCATTTTCGTTTTAATCTTATATCTTGCCTTTAGCCTAAAAATTTAATATCTGGTATTTTTCTTTTAGTTATTTAGCCTAAACATTTTCTTACTTGACTTAAATATTTCCTTGTAGACTTGTTTGTTTTTTTACCTTTTTTTATATGTATCGCGTTATTTATTTTATTACTTGTTT
>JAOQML010148821.1:0-14592 GCA_027568935.1 Erythroxylum urbanii | reverse complement strand
CTAAAAATATTTTCATGATAAATATTTATATATATATTTATATATAGGAATTTATTTTCATCAAACATAACCTAGATTTTTTATCTTAATGAGACTCTAAAAGTGAACTAATCAAAATATATAAAAGTTATTGCTAAAATAATCGACTCCAATCATTGGATTAGATTGATGCTATTTCCCATTGCTTACTAGTGGTTGCTACTTATTTATTGCCAAAATAAAAGCTTAAGTCTAATCGATACAATTTAGTCCCATTAGTTTACTAATTTTGTTTTGATATATTTTTGAAATAAATTGTTGGATTAAATTGTATTGCTTAAATATACATTGTTCATTGAACGAAATCATGTTGAATTGATTAATTTGGTACAATACTCTTATTCAATTGAACCTTTAATATGTAATAGTTATCCAAAGTAATTCCAAAGTAACAACTTGGTAATAAAAATAATATTTTAAAATTTTATCATGAGTTATTCTAGTTACAATTAAGATAAAAGGGGGAAAACGAAAAATAACATGGAAATGCAAAGCAAAAAATAATTTAACAATAATTTAAAAGAAATGATAACTAATTATTAAGTGATTAGAAAACAAATATTGTAGAGATAGAAAAAGAAGTAAATGTAGAGACAAAACAAGGTCGTACAGAAAATAAATGTCCAGATTAAAAATAAACATACATATTAGAGATAAGTACATAATAACAAAAATATATAACAGTAAATAAATGAGGAATCTTTAAGATGTATAAAATAAACAAAAAAATGTATGACTTAATAAAGTAAAATCTGAATCAATTTGGAATTTCATAAAATGAATTATTATTTTATCTTAACATATTTCATTGTTTAGTTGAGTTCAATTATATGCATATAAGACTTTAAGTTGAAAGAGTGTCTTGCCCAAATACTACAAAATCACTCCTAGAGGAACAAAAGAACTTAAAGAGGCTTAAGTTAAAAGATAAAGGCTTTTAATTTAGAATTGAGGAAACTAGAGGTTGAATCTCTTAATAATTACAGCATAACACTTTAAAGGCATAATACCATGTTACAAAGGCCAGGGTGAGCTAGCTCAAGGAAGGAGACTGCAACTCTAAGTTCTATTACAACTTTATCTTATTTCAGAGAAATAAGAATAAAATCTCTATGATTGAAGATGGCAGTGGGAATGCATATAAAGATAAGGAGTAAAATAGAAGACATTCTATTGAGTTGCTATAGAAGTTTGTTAGGTAATTGTGAAAATTCGAAGGTCTCAAAGTAGAACTAGAACCTATAATTCAAAACAGCTTGGTGAAAGGGATGACACACAATCTTATAAGGACCTTCATTAAGGAGGAAGAAAACAAGGCTTTATTTAGCTTGAACATTAACAAGTCACTTGGGTCAGATGTATTTAATGCATATTTCTTCCAATCTACTTGGTCTATCATTGGGAAACAATTAGTGGAGACTATGCAAGAGTTCTATAAAAGCTGAAAAATATTAAAGAAACCGTATAGAACTCATATTTATTTAATACAAAGATAAAAAACCTAAGTTTAATAAATAATTTTTTCTATCTCTTGTTGCAATACAGTGTGTAAAGTCATATTCAAGTTACTTGCTGCAACACTCAAAGAAGCTCTTAAGTTTGTTATTCACCTAACATAAAGGGCATTCATATCTGGCAGATTAAATGGGATAAAATTCTTTTGGTGTAGGTGCTCTTTAAAGACTATGATACCAAAGCTTTGATTAAGGGTTATTTAGTAAATATAGATTTCTTTAAAGCTTTTAACACTCTTAGATGTGACTTTATACACAAATTCTTGAAAGTATTTGGTTTCTCTTTTTTTATTGACTAGATCATGGCATGCATTTCCACCACTAAATTTAGTGTGCTAGTAAATGACTCTCCTTCCAAGATATTCAAAAGAGCTAAATGAATTAGATAAGGGAATCTACTCTTCATTTATCTATTCACATTAGCTTTTAAGGATCTTATAAGACTGATTCAGTATAACATTCAGTTCGAAAATAGATTTATGTACCACTACAAATTCAAATAGATGCAAAATTGTCATTTGACTTTTGCAAATGGTCCCTATTATTTTATAGAGCAGATATTTACTCCCTGCAACTCTTAATGAGAACTTTAAATGTTTTTTTTCAGTATGTCAAGGCACAAGGTGAATACTGAAAAAAGCAAGGTATACATTTCTACTGATGTTGGGTGTTCTCATAACCTCAGCTCTCTTATTGACCTATTAGTTCACAAAGTCCCATTTAAATACCATGGATTAATAGTATTAACAAAGAAGAGACTGCATTCATTTATTGTAATCATTCAATAACAAAATTAACTCATGGAAAATTTGATTCCTCTCAAGTGAAGAGAGATTTCAACTCATATCCTAAGTGTTAAGAAATATTCATGCTCACTAGATTGTTCATTTACTCCTTCCTAAAATGATAATGAAGGAGATTGAGAAATGTGTTAAGAACTATCTGTGGTTAGGTAAAGTTGATGTAAAGTTAATAGGAGGAAGTCTACCTACCTAAACAAGAGGGTAGTATTGGATTGATATCTATATAAAAACAATAATTAGTCTTACTAGTTAAGAGCATTTGGGGATTTTTCCTTTCATCCTAAATTGTTCAAACTATATAAGAGAGAGCCACATAGTAACACCTATACATATGCTTCATCTGTATGTTATATTGTAAAGCTCCATTAGATAATTTTTTCCCACTCTATTACGGAGTCTTTTAGATAGCATTTATCCAATATCATTCTTCAATGTCCATTAAAGAAATTTCATTGAAAAAATAAGTGAGCTGCACTCTCTAATGCGTTCATACACAAAACACACCTATTAGGTAATGTGAGGTAACTATTGGGTCTATCAAAAGTGGGACGTTTATCTTTAATCACCTTCTATGATATAATTGAAGCTCTAAGAAGAACATATTTGCTCCATACTACTTTATACCAAGAAAATTTAGGATAGGTACCTTGATAGAACCTTATAAATGATAGATTGGAGAACTCACCCTTGTTATAATGTCTCCATATATTTTAGTATTCTTCCTTTCTGTTCAACCTTAAATTGATAATTTCTTGATGAAGTTGAGGATGAGAAATTGAGATAAGAATGATAACTTTGTGATTAAAGGTTATTCCCACAATAAAATTGTCCTGTAAGAGATTTCTTAAGGTAGATAATTCTTGGATATTCTTTAGAGGTCCTGTAAAGATCCAAATATCATCTTAAAAAAGCATATTTCTATCATTTTCAATTGACTTAACCATTTCAAGACTTATCTTGTTCCTAGTGCTAACAATATGTTTTATAGTAGTAGAGACTGCACTTGTGAGCTTTTATTCCATATGCTCCTACCTTTAATGTAATATTCATAGACCATTTGGTTTATAGAAATTTTTTTCCTCAAGTAATCTCCATATCCTCTTAATAAGCATTGCTACATTAAGGGTTTTTAATAGGATCACATTTAGGAACTCCTTGCCTCTTAGGTGTACATATCTCTATTTGTTTAAAGGTATCCTTAAACATTTTTGCATTATTTCCTAAACATGAGAATTTCATTATTAGTTTATCTATAGATTTGAAGAAAGCTTAAGGGAAAGCCATGCAAGAGGCATAATGCACATTGATGGATTTAAGAACAAATGAAATCAACTTTACCCTGCCAGCAAAGGAAAGAGATTTTGTACTCTAACTAGTAATTCTTAATTGAAATTTATCAAGAAGTGATTTAAAATCCCCATATGGGGTAATAGATGAAGTAATAAGGATTCTAAGATAGATGGGAGATGTTAATTAGAAAACCTAGTGATAAATGTAATTATCTGCTCCTGATCTATTAATTTCTCAAAGATGTAGATGCCCTCTTTGAGCAATTAGCTTTTAAACCAAAAATTTTGATAAACATTTTTAAAGCTATCATTAAAGACGTTACAAAATTCATATCAGCTTTAGAGGGCAATATTAGGCCATCTGCTAAGCTTAAATTAGTAATACCAAGTTTTCTACACTTGGAATGAAAACTGAAAAGCTTGTTTCTTTCCATTGTTTTTTTGATAAGTCTGTTAATAACTTCCATAACCAAGAAAACATATAGGGAGAAGTGGGATCACCTTGTCTTATCCCCTTGTACCTCTTAATATATCTCCTAGGCTCCCCATTCACCAACATATAGAAGGTTGGTGTTAAGATGCATTGTTATATCTAGCCCTTAATGTCTTATGGGAAATTCATTACTTTCATGATGTTAATGAGGAAGTTCCAATCTATATTATCATAGGCCTTCTTAATATTAACCTTGATTATAAAATTCTTTCCACTTCTCTTGCTATAATAATTCCTTAGAAATTCTTACAATAATATGATATTATCCTCATGATTCTCCCAGGAATATATACACCTTAAGATTGATTTGTGTGGTTAATAAGTACCTTCTTCATTCTTTCAACTAAAGATCATCTTATAAGTTGAGTTAGAACAAGCTATAACATAATTGTCATTGAAACTTTTTTTACTCGCCTCCTCCTAGGATCAGTGTAATAAAGGTTCTATTTATATCATTAAGTGGCCTCCTATTTCTAAAGAATTCTAATATATCGTCTCATACCATATCCTTAGTTAAAAGGCAAGTTTTGATAAAAAGTTGATGTTGAAACCATCAGGCCTATGAACCTTTTAAGGATTGAGGAACTTTAGAACTTTCTAATCTCCTATACAGAAATTATTTTTGATAGAATGTCAACTTTCTGTAAGGTGATTCCTTCCTTCATTATGCCTTTAATTAATTCAGTGGAAGACTTGTAATTACATCTAATAACAATATATTTCAGTGAATTGTAACTTGTAATTCTTGTTCATTATCCTAACCATCTAGTGCTTATCAAACACTTAAAGATATGATACTGACCAATAAGAAATTATATAAGTGTAAAATCTAATCTAATCATATCTTCAATTTTAGTGATTATTGTTTGAAGTTGAAATAAATGATCAACAATTTGGTCAAACTCAATTGTAAATATAAGAATTGTTAGAAAATTAGGGAGGGATCTGATCCTGTATGCCATGAAATAATCATGAAACTTTTACATATGATTTTTTGAAAGTTAAAATCACTTAACATTTATAAATTGATTAACAAATAATTAATTATAATAAAACAGTAATCATAATTCATACCTTATTCTGAAGCTTGATCTTTTTCTTATTGTTTCCTTTGAACTATTTTTAAAAACAACTTATCTCAACCTTCATAACACCATAAGTGTTTGACATCTAATGGTATCAATAAAACATGTTGAAAGAACTCTGAAACTATCGTAGAGAGGGTTAAGCAAGGAGTGCTAGCTCACTGGGAGCTTAAACCTATTTATAATAAATTTTAGACATTTTGGTAATTTAATTGAAATAAAACTATAATTTAAATTAAAATTTAATTAGAATTTCAAATTCTAATTAAATATCAATTGGGCCGAAATAAGATCAATTATCTCATACTTATCTTTATTTATTAAATATATTATTTTTAATCACAAAATTTCTCAAGCTTTATAATTAAGTCCAACTTGATTAAAATATCTTTTCTCTCTTCAACTAATTCTCTATGTATCACCCATTAGGTTCCTAAATATGTGGATAGTAAAATATAAATTATAACTCTAAATCACATTTAGGATTAGACAAATTAAACTTCTTTAAGTTATCTTTAATTCTTCAATTAAATAATTTATATCCATAAATCAAAATTGACATTTGACAACGCATCATGATCATCTAAATATTTAAGAATATCAAAGTGGATTTGACTAACCTTTTATGCATGATTTTTTTTGTAAAATTTAATCCTTTTATCATACAATGTTCTAATTAAATATATAGAATTGAATTAATGGCTACACTATTTGAGTCCAATTATATAAGTTCTCCACAGTTAGCATTTGATACAATTAATGACATTTGAAAACTATTTTACAAAGTATCATTCCACCTTAGCCAAGGATTTCTCAAATTAATACTAATAAGGAATAATGGAACATTCTATGTACACATTTTAGGACGATGAATCCTGTATTGATCACTCTACTATCTTCTTATATTTTATGTTATATCCAATAACTACTAATTGAGCTACTATTAACTTAAATAGTTCATAAGTAGTATCAAAATGTAATAATCACTTTGTGAGATATTTTAGTGATCTGAATTCAAAGGATCACTTATATATTCATCACAATAAGAATTCCTATAAATATACTGGTAATGTTATATATGAAATTCTTATATGAGTGCTAGTTTAGTGAATTTGTTCTATAACAAACACCTACACGTTTGTTTAAGTTTCTCCAAATATTAGTCTATAAGTTTGACTACTTCACAAAAAAGAAACAAAAAATTTTATAGTCTTTTTACACTTTACTAATATCTAGTCTCGATAAAACAATGACTAGGAACAATTTAGAGGTAAGACATAAATGTAATATGAATCTCATAATTATAATCTCTTTATAGTTTTATTTGCAATGTGCATTTATCTTATGGAATTTATCATATACATATAAATATGTACAAGATAAAGAATACCTATAAATAATTATGTTACAAAACTACAACCAACTTATTTTTTATAAAGCATAAACTAATAAGGACCAGAGTGGAGCCTTAAAAAGAGGATCAAGAAATTGTCTTTAAAGATGACTGCTGAATGGATCATCATACATCTTTAGCTTATATGAAAGGAAGTTATTGTCATCACTTCAGGAATAAAGAAACAAGTTTCAGGAATCTCTGTGGCAATTATTATGTAACCTGGACATCGAATATAGTTTAAGAAATTGACAAAGAGAAGTTGATGTTTGCAAACAATGAAATAAAAATCAAACCAAAACAAAAGAAGATCAAAACTCATCAAGATCATTTTATATTTTGTGTTATTATTTATAGTCTCATTTTAATAATTTCATTCTCCAAAAGATTCACCATGCATAAACATTTAATTTTATTTCATTACATGAGTCTTTTCATTCATAAAGAGGCATTAGAGATTTTCGTTTTAATATAAAAACCTCTTAATATTTTAAACAATTTTAGAAGTGTTTAAAATCATAATTGCATTAAACAAAATGGTTTAGACTATTTGATATTGTGAAAATAATTGTTTAGGTGATTAGTTCAACTATATAGGTTAGTGGTTCACTAATATAGGTCAAAGTTGTTAAATTTGATGTACCAAGAGTTTATTGTAACATTGGTTAATGTATTAGTCGATAATATGCCTACTGGATGACTAGTCTCTCAATCACTAGTGAATCCATGAATTCAATGGACATTGGTCGACCAATGTTTGAAAATAACTATTGTAATAGATAGTTCTTGGCTCCAACAGCTAATAGGGTCCTAAAACACTATAAATATGTCTTTTCTCATTATTTATAGCATTAAAAAACATCTGGGTGTATTTTACACACATTTCTAAGTATTTTTCAATCATTTGATCATCATTGTCTCTTATTTATATGAGCAAGCCTAAAATGGAGTTATCAAATGATAAAGTGAGATATTTTGAGTTATAATATTTGATTATGGCATTATTTTATTATACTTGAGGTGATCTAAATGATTTTGAGGTTCCTATTCACCTTGGAAGAAGATTATAAAAGAGTTCCTCTTTGTCGAGAAAGATTGTACAAAGTTTATTTTTCACCTTGAAGAAAGAATTATAGTGAAATTCTAAGAAGAATCTTAGGAATGAACATAAGCAAGGGATATTTACTGAACTACTATAAATCATTTTGTATTCTTTCTCGCTTATCCCTTTTAAATTATTATTCAATTGTTAAGCAATCCATTTAATGAATGTTGTTAACTTAAGTTTATTGGTTAGAAAGATTCTTAAATTTTATAATCATCCAATTCACCCCCTCCCTCTTAAGTGCCATTAAGAACTAACAAGTATCAAAGGATGTCTATTAGGTTAGCATTTTTAATATAATCCTATAGAAAAGAACATAATGATATATGTAAGACCATCATCGTTATTATTCAAACAAGAGGGACAAGGCATTAGTAAAGTACCTTTCTTTGATAGTAATGATTACCTTTAAACTAGGGTGAGATTATTCTTAATGAATGAAAGTGTATACTTACAGGAAATAGTTTCAGATGGTCCTTTTATAACTATAAAAATTGTAAATAATAAAAAGGTCCACAAACTAAAAAAAAAAGGGAACCTGAAAATATGAGATTTGTTTCCTTGAATAACATATTCATACACATCTTATTTTTTGCATTAGGAAAAAATGAATTCAATAAGGTCTCTATGTTTTATACTTATGACATTTGCATACATTAGAAATTACATATAAGGACGTAAATCAAGTTAAGGAGAGCAAAGTAAGCATGCCAACATATCAATATTAATTGTTTTAAATGAAGCATGATGAAAGCATATCTAGCAGACATAGTAGATTTATAGATATTATTAATTCTTTCAAACATCTTGAAAAGACTTATACTAATTTTAAAATGGCAAGAAAGTTACTTAGGTGAATTCCAAAGACGTGGGAAGCTAAAGTGACAACCATACAAGAAGATAAGAATCTAACAACACCACCATTAGAGGAGCTTATTAAATCTCTTCTCACATATTAATTGAGACTCTAAAAGATGCAAGAAGAAGCAGTGCTTCCAAATAAAAAGAATTTAGTGTTTAAAACCTCCAACTAAGAATCTAGTGAAGAGGAAGAGACAACAACTTCAAAAAAGGTAGAGGTGATTTATAACATAAATCATTTAAAATTATTTGTTTTGAATGTTGAAAATCTAACAACGACTCCCCATCACTTTATTGAAAGTTTGTGATCTCCTTGATGATTCTTGTTATCTTTGTCAATAGGAAGTACTTAGCTAGGAAAGCTTAGGCTGGCTACTCCTAAGTAGTGATTTGCCCTAAACTGAGTAAGTTATATCATATTTTTATCTAGTCCCTCAAGGTAAAAAGAAACAATCTTAACCTCACAGCATCATTAGACATCTAATTAAACTTGAAGGTGTCACAGATCTCCAAGAAGTTAGCAAGATGGGCATTGTGATCTTCATTTGATAACCTATAAAATTGCACACTACTTTGAAGTATATTGAGGAGTGCCTGTTTGATCTTAAAGTTATTAGCTTGAACCATAGGCTTTGCAACTCCTTAACGACTGAAACCTGGCCTAAAAAAATCCATCAATGTCCTCTCAGCTCCTCATTGCCCTCCTTTTCCTACCATATTCCTTCATATTTGATCTTGACATCTAGTACTTCTTAGCTCTCTTTTGTGCCTTGCAATGTGTGAAAACTCTTCTTCGTTAAGCTAGTTAGACCTTCTCGTGCACCTTATGTTCATACACTTGTAAATAAGCAAGCAAGAGGAGCAAACACTCTTAAATCAATGATAACTTGCATTTTGTGCATGTTATTTGTGTGTGTTTTATGTTCTTTTGATATGTTTGTGTGATGTTTTGCTTGTGTTTCTATGGTAATTCGTATCTTTGTATGTTCTAAGTGATGAAATACCAAAATGATGCGATTTGGAGTGAATTTAGCTAATTTGGAACTGGACAGAATTTCAACATGACCATGTTGAAGGTGTTACAACACTGGCAGATTGCTATCTGCAAATTTTGGATTAATTACTTTAAGATTTAGGCCCGAATGACATAGCCCCCTATGCTAGACGAAGTCAAGTTATTTTGTAGTCCACTGGAGCTTTATTTTCATATTTGTATTAGGTCCCATTTTGGTTATTGTAAAGAGTAAACCTAGACTATAAATACCCTTAATTTAGGAAATTAGTAGAGATCGGAATGAGAGTTTAGAAAATAACAGCAGCTCTTGTGCGTGAAAAATAGAAAACCCTTCTCTAAGAACAACGTCTTTTGCCATTGCATGCATGGCTAACTCTTCATCTAAACAAGGTATCTAATGTTCGATTAACATAATTCGTGAGACTCCTTTGGTTTGATTGTCTTTTTTTATCTCTTGTGTTTGTTTGATCTCTATGCTTTAATCGATTTATTGTTGCCGTGTTTGTTAATTAATAAGGCCTGTTAATTAATTGACTTGGTGATAAATTGCCTAATAGATTAGTGAATCTGTGATTCCTGTTTATCGAAGTGGAAAATTAATTTCAATTAAGAAATTACTGAGATTAAATAATTTAGTCTAAATAGATTGTGGCTTCTCTGATTCTGGTGGCTAAGACAAAGGTCCATTAGAGTCTACTGCTACCATAGATTATATTCTGCGGAGCTTTACTTGGGAATAGTCTAATTGGTTAGGGTAATAATCTGCAGAGTTTTACTCGGGGTTATCAAATAATTACGAATGGATTGGTTGATTTGTATTATTCACTGTCTGCTATAACTTTGTCCATAAGAATAAACTGAATTTATGTTTTTGAGTCTATGATCGGATTATAGTATCAAACGAAGGAGTACTATGGCTAGGCTTTTCTTTATATTGTTTCCAATCATTATTTTTAATTGCTTTCTGCGTGATTTTGTGTTTTAAAATTAATCATTCCTAAATCAATTCTATTTATTTTTAGAAACAATTGTTATACTGGTCTCTATGGTTCGACCTTATTCACCACTTTGCTCGTTTAAGTGTTCTAGAGTAGGAATTTATTTTTTGCTGGTTTAACACGCCACCAAATTTTGGCATCGTTACCGGGGACTAGTGTTTAAGTTTTTGTTCGTTTGTGTTGCTAATCATTTTTCCAGTTGTTTACATGCAGCGTTGTGTTTCTGTAGGTGATTTATTATTTGATCCAGAGATAGAGAAGATCGGAAAACAACTCAGGAAAGCTACTAAATTGTGTAGGAGACAAGCTTCTACTTCTGCGCAAGTCTTACCTGATCAAACTGAGAACTTTCTTGCCTTTGAGATCGAGTTATTGGGAGATTTTAAAGAAGGAGAGATGGCAAATCAGCAACATATTCCACCTATGTGATCTGTCAAAAATTGAGCTCCTGCAACTCTGAGGGATATGCTTGCACGACCAGTAGAGGATTAACCTCTATATATTCAGTACTAGGCTGTAGATGATGGGTTTAAGTTGAAGGCTGGGTTGATTCAGGCTTTGTCGAAATTTCATGGGTTACCTTCTGATGAACTGAACGGACATCTCAAGGATTTTCATATAGTATGTTCTGGATTCAAATCGAGAGGCATAACAGAGGATTAGTTAAAACTACGTGCCTTCCTTTTTTCTCTAGAGGGCACAGCTAGAGACTGGTTGTATTATCTTCTGCCTATAACAGTGGATACATGGCTTGATATGGCACGATTATTTTTAGAAAAATACTTCCCAGCTTCCAGGGCTGCTAGTTTGCGCAGAGAGATTTGTGGCATCAGACAAAAAGATATAGAAAATATATATGAATATTATAAGAGAATCAAGAGGCTTTGCGCAAGTTGTCCTTGGCATGGAATTACAGAAAAGCTCCTTATTCAGTACTTCTATGATAGGATGTTACTGAATGATAGGAAAATTCTTGATACTGCTAGTGGGGGAGCTATAGTGAACAAGACGCCTTAGAAGGCCAGAAACTTAATTGCAGCAATGGCTTCTAATCTTCAGCAGTTCGGGTATCATTCAGAAACACACACTCGCGGGGTCCATGAGGTAAGTAGTTCTAAACCCAAAAGTAGACTTAAAAAGATTGCTGAATTGATGGAAAGACAAGTTATTAATTCTTCCAATGCTAATAGTGTCAATGTAAATGTTGTAACCAAGGGACCACAAGTCCTTATTTGCCATGTTTGTGGATTTCAGGGTCATTTTACTGATGCTTGCCCGACTCTGCAAGATGAGATTGTGGAAGCTGAAGTCAATGCAATTAATGATAATTATCAGTCTCAGAGAAAATATGATCCCTATTCGAATACTTTCAACCCAGGATGGAGGGATCATCCCAATCTAAGATATGGGAATGAGCAGCAAAGTCAGAGTAGTCAGCAACATCAGCCTCAATAGTAGCAGTAGTAGCATCCGAGGCCTAACTATGTTGACCGAATTTCTACCTTGGAGGATCTTATGCCACAGTTGACTACGACTCAATTAACGACCAATACACAGCTGTAAAGTTTGGTTCAGTTTTAGACTGATTTAGCATAATTTCAGGCTCAGACTAATAAAATTTTTCAAAAGCTAAGAGAGCAAATTAGACAACTAGTCGTTGCACAAAATCAAGGAAATTACCCTCCCAGCCTACAGTCAATCCTAGGCAGAATGCCAATGCCATTACCTTGCGTAGTGGAAAAGAAATTGAAAGTGCTAGAGGATCGCAGAAACTTCAACATGACCATGCTAAAACTGTCGAGCTAGAAAAAGAAGCTGAAATCGAGGAAATCGTGACAGCTAATCCAGAAAGGCCATTATTTCCACACAGGTTAGCTAAGAAGAAGAAATTGCAAAATGATGAGGAGGCTTTAAAGATTTCTGAGAAAGTGGAAATTAACATCCCCTTTCTCACGTTGCTTAGACAAACACCAAGGTACTGCAAATTTCTGAAGGACTTGGTTACTAGCATGACCAAGATGAGAGGCAATCAGTGTGTAGTGATGAGTGAGAATGTCTCAGCAGTGTTGTAGGGTAAGTTACTAATAAAGGAAAAAGACCCAGGTATGTTTACTATTCCTTGTAAAATTGGCAATATTGGTATAGAACAAGCTATGCTAAATTTAGGGGCTTCTATAAATCTTATGCCATTGTCTATTTATACTACATTAAATGTTGGTCAGTTGAAGCAATATGGTGTGATTTTAACATTAGTTGATTGTACCACTAGGTACCTTGAGGGATTGTTGGAGGATGTTTTAGTATAGGTAGATGGTCTAATATTTCCAACATATTTTTATGTGATGAGAATGGAGGATGAGGGGTCACTTACGTCTAGGATGATGGTGTTAGGATGCCCATTTTTTAGCACTTCTAAGACAAAAATTGACATTCATGGCGGGACTTTAACTATAGAATTTGATGGTGCCAAAGTCACATTCATTATTAATAATATCATTAAGCATCCTGTTGATTATTGTACAGCTTTTTCTGTTCATTATATTAGCCCTTTGACCGAGAAAGTTCTCGAGTTATATATTGATAATTTTTTGCAGGATACAATAACTGATAACATTACTCCTGCAAAGCTGTCAAAAATTGAGACTGAATGGGTAGTTCCGAGAGGTATGATCCATGCTGTACATGATTTGCAGGCATTACAGGCTACGTTTGGAATGTTACAGCAGCCACTGCAGATTGGCGACAACAAATTATTCCCCTCTATTCTTCAGTCGCCAACATTGGAGCTCAAAGCATTACCTGCGCACCTCAAGTATGTCTTTTTGGTGGAGGTCGAAACATTACCTGTGATTGTCTCCAATCATTTGAGAAGTTTAGAGAAGGAGAAGCTTATCCGTGTGCTCAGGGAGAACAAAGAAGCTATTGGATGGTCGATTACAGAAATCAAGGGAATCAGCCCTACCATCTGCATGCATCGAATCTTCTTGGAGGATGATTGGAAACCCAATAGGCAACCTCAGCTTCGATTGAATCCACCAATGATGGAGGTTGTAAAAAAAGAGATACTGAAATTATTGGCTACAGACGTGATCTATGCTATTTCAGATAGCAAGTGGGTAAGTCCAACATAGGTAGTTCCTAAAAAAACTGGCATTACTGTTGTTGAAAATGAAAAAGGTGAATGAATATCCACTAGAGTTCAAAACGGGTGGCAAGTATGTATTGATTATAGAAAATAAAATGCTGCTACCCGTAAAGATCATTTTCCCTTACTGTTTATTGATCAGATGCTTCAGATACTTGCAGGTTGTTCTAATTATTGTTGTTTAAACAGTTATTTAGGCTTTCACTAGATTCATATAGCGCCTAATGTATCACCCCACTCCCGCCGAACCCGAACCCGGTATCGACAGTGATACCCGAGTCCGTGCCCCGCGAGGGTGGCGTGTCACATCACTTATCAATTTAAAACTCAGTATATAATTTTTTGAAAACGCTTTACACTTCACTTATGTGTGATCACATTTTCTTTTCAAAACCAATTTGTTATTTAAAACTGAAAGTGAAATATACAACAGGGAAAGTAAAATTCACTGCTATTTTATTAGCCACTTGGGCCCATTTTCACATACACAATTATTTCAGTACACATTTTTCAAAATACAATCACTTCTCTTTTTTATAAAATTATTACACATTGTTTACAAATAATACAATGTTTCATTGAACATGAAAGTACACTCAAAAGCAAATACAGAAGACCGTTGCAGACGCGAACTGATCCCGACCTCTATCCTTGACTGGTGTGCAGTAAGTCTACTCCCGTTATCTGACGGGGTATTCCTCTGAATCCTGAAAAATATTGCAAATTTTGGGTGAGTTTTGCGAACTCAGTGAGGACCATCATCGATGGTTCACTAAATCACATAACACAGATTTTCACACAAGTCACACTCACCCAATTGCAAAAATGCACATCTCACTTATCACACATTGC